>JAOPHQ010004720.1:0-32199 GCA_030340625.1 Merluccius polli | reverse complement strand
AACCTCAGCCGGGGCGGAGAGGGTCCGCGAGCCAGCCCCAGCGCGGTCCTGCAGCACCTCTGTGTGATGGAGGGGCACTACGGGCACCCCACCCCGGCCTCCGCCTCCCCCAACCCCCCCGGCAGCCCAGGCTGGACGGGCACCACGGAGCCCAAGGTGGTCCGGGCTGACCCCCAGGGACGGAGACGCCACAGCTCTGAGACCTTCACCTCCCCCTCCTCCTCCGACGCCACACCCGCCGCCGCCGGCCCGCCCTCCTCTGCGGCAACCCACCCCGACGCCCTCAACGGTTCGCACCGGGCCGAGGGGCCGCCTTCTCGGTGGTCTGGCTCCGGGTCCTTCGACAGCGTCTGGATGTCCGTTGAGGGGCTAGGGGAGCCTGCGCCGAGCCGAGCCCCTGACTCAGGGACCTCCTCCTCTGGCAGGATGTGTCGGAACATGTCGTCGGGCTACCAAAACGGCCTCAACTACATCGCCCTAGAGCTGAGGGAAGAGGCGGGCGCCGTGGCGGCAACGGCCGCCACGGTGGCGGCCGCGACGACGACAACGGATGGTTCCATTGCCGGGAGCAACGGGAGCCTGACGCCGACGGAAACGCAGCATTCGGAGAACGGAGGCTACGCCAGTATAGACTTCACCAAATCAACGGACGCCGTCGCCGCGGCAACCAGGGGTGAGTAGTCTTGAGTTGTTGTTGTCGTTGTAAAGAAGCAGCCACCAGCCTTCCAGTCAAACTGGGGTTGTTCTCTGGACTTCATTCAGTGAGTGGTTATTGTTTTTGGTGCTCAACAGCTAATGTGGAGATAATGTGGAACTTCATCCATACAGATCCATACAGCAAAGACACTAAAAACATTTCTATTTAGACTCGGTATAAAATACTAGAGTATACATAAATACAAAAGTGTGTGTGTGTGTCATAATGTGTTGGGTTTTTTTCCCACCTAAAGCAGTCCTAGAACGGTTGCTCTGTAGTGCTGTTAACAGTCTGGTATCATTAAGTACGTAGGGACAAGTTGGTGGTGTGGTGGTTCAGGTGTTCAACTCCCAGCCAAAAGACTCTGGGTTTGAGCCCCAATATCCAAAGCCCAAGGCTGCAGGCAGAAGTGGCCCAAATCAGAATTCTTCACTCCTGTTAACTCGGATCTGTTCTCAACGGTCTCAACAGCAGAATCACATGATATTTCTGATATGACTGATATTTTTAATCACGATTTGGGTCGGTTTCATATGTGGTCCTAAATCAGATGCAGGTCAGATTTTCTTCTGCAATGCAACCTCATTCTGAACAGTCATATATCGGAATTTGTGCGTCTTTTCCGTCACTCTAGAATCACAAATTCCGATATCTAGAGTCTAGATGGACATTCGTCACAATTCTGCGCTGGCAGGAGTCACTCTGTGAATACAAACAGGGAAGACGGCTGTGATGGAGGTCGTCGGTGTAGAGGCACTGACAGATGTAGTTAAAAGAAGCCCTTGACATCCTGAAATGTTGGATGAAATGTGTTTCAGTGAAGCCATTCATGTCACAATCCCACCACTTCTGGCTCCGACTCTGCATCCGCGCACACCTCCGTGCAGAAGTAGCAGCCATTGCTCCACAAAAAGCCATAATTAAAAATGTGGCTCTCTTTCTTCTCATCATCTGCTCACAAATTCGCTGGCTTCCTCGTCCTCATCCCGACTTCCACTACACATCAACCTATAAATGAAACCGTAAACTAGGGCTGGATGATATGGTAAAAAAAATCATGTTGCGATTATTGAGACAGATATTACAATTGCCGTATGATTCACCGTTAGTGGGAATGATAATTTTTGCGTCGCAGAAATGCAAGGGATGTTTTGGTTCATCTTCTTTTGTGGGTCAGGACCCGTTCACGCTGGAGTCTGATATTGGCAACAGGCAAACCAAAACATTAGATTGGAGCAATAAATCAGAATGGAACAGCGAAAGGCTTGCAGCGTGACGTAGCCTCACTAGCATCCCTCAGCAAGGTGCTGTCGAACTCCTACCTGCTTCTTCACAACATTCAACACAACATTCAACATTCTGTATGTATGTTCTGTATTTACTGGGAGTCACTTGGGATAAAAGCGTCTGCTAAACCACTAAATACTAGTAAAGAGTATTTATGTCCCGTCTATTAATAGTCTGGTATGAAATATGAATAGGTTTCCCTTGGTGCCAGTCTATTAATAGTTTATTTTTGATGGGTCGATCCTCCTGTCAGTCCAGTAATAGTCTTGTTTGATAGGTTGCTCCTGCTGTCAGTTTGTTAGGGGGGTGGGCTCATGTGAGGTCCAGACTGCCAGAGCTTAAAGCACGCCTACATCGTCTGTTGAAGCGATCTGTCATGGGAGTGCGTGTTCAGCCCGTTCCAACACACACACAGTGGGAACGTGCACACTCATGTCATGTGTGCACAGTGTACAACACGTGTGCCTGTCGCTTACTGACTGAAGTTCATTTCAGTTCAGCAACACATCCACATATCCCTGACCTATTTTCTTGTGTGCGCACGTACATCTCTGTCTTGTTTATGTGCACGTGAGCACGTATGTAACGTATGCTTGCATATGCCTGTGCACGTTTTTTTGTGCAAGACGTGTTTTTAGACATATTTTTAGTGTATAATGGTGAGTTTTTGTGTGTACCCCTAATAGATGAGTAAAAACCTGGATTAAGATTACGTTTAGATTAGATTTAGATTAGATTAGGGTTGGGCATCCCGAGTCTCCCAGGAGACTCGGGATTATAGACCAATCAGATGTCCTCCCAAAACGGCTAATCCATGAAAGTGTTATTGTTGGTAGTTTGTTTGTATTCAGGTGTGTGTCTGTGTGTGTACACGTGTGTGTTGGTCCCAACTAGGCCATATTGGGTCATGGTAATGCAGAGCACCACTCTACACTGCAAAGAAGCCACACAAACACACACGCATCATTATTTACTACGAACTGACTTCCTACATGTCAGTTGGATGTTAGCTACCTTCTTAGCATAAAACTTTCATATCAGTTTTAAGGAGGCCACGCAAGTATCGGTTCCACATGTTGGCCCCGGCTAAGCTTTTGTGTTACCCCAGCTAGCTAAAAATGTTGGGTTAGCACATCTAGCTAAAACTTTTGGGTTAGCCCAGCTAGCTAAAACTGTTGCGTTAGCCCAATTGGCTAGTTCTTTTGGGTTGGCCTAGCTAGCTAAAACTCAATATGAAGTGGGTGTTTAGCCGAGCAATATTATTTATATTGTACATTTTTCCCGTCCGTTGTTGAATAGGTGCGTACTTTGAGTGGTGGAACAAGGGAAAAACAACCCCTTGAACTAACAGATGGACATTTGATATTGACCAGATGTTGAGTGGCAGTTTGTTCTCTGTGTAAACTTCCACCGGAACACGCAGGTCAACAACATTGTTTGTTTACCTGTCCTTTACACGTTGTTTGTTTCCCTGACCTCATAGGTTGTTTACCGGTTATTAGTTTCCTTCCAGCGTTGTGTGTGATTAGTAATCAATAGAGCTGATAGGACTGTCTGTCTTGTGTGTCTGGCTGTCTGTCTGTGTGTGTGTGTCTGTCTGGGGGCTGTGTGTGTGTCTGGGTCTGTCTCTCTGTGGGCCGCTGTGTGTCTGCATCTAGCTTGTTGTCTCCTATTGCTATTCACTCCTGACCCAAAGATTCATAAATTCTGACCCGAAAATGATGGATGAACATTTTTGGGTTTGTCTCTCTGAGACACAAGGAAATGATAGAGTGGTTTTACTAGAAGTCTACTTCGTCTACTGGAATGTGTGTGTGTGTGTGTGTGTGTGTGTGTGTGTGTGTGTGTGTGTGTGTGTGTGTGTGTGTGTGTGTGTGTGTGTGTGTGTGTGTGTGTGTGTGTGTGTGTGTGTGTGTTTTGTTAACATTTTAATGTTTTTGAATGCATGGCAAAATCTTGCCCCACACTATCGCTCTCTTCTGGTTTCTCTCCCTCTCTTTGTCTGTCTCTGTGTCTCTGCCTCTCTCTCCCCGTCTGTGTCTGTCTGTGTCTCTGCCTCTTTCTCTCTCTCTCTCCGTGTGTCTGCTACTCTCACTCTTTCTCTCTCTCCTCTTTTGCACCTTCTCGACCCTAATTCCTCATTCCCACAACTATTTTGCCTTGACTGTAACCATGACAATGTGGGACAACTGTACCAACTGTAGCAATATAATTGTAACCGTGGTATTCCTGCAATGACGACCACCTCTAACCCACATAAGCTTAGCGACCTTCACCATGACAACCACACTGCACCCGTCGCCGTGGTGACCTCATCGTCGGGACGGCAGGACTAGTGTGACCCCTCTGACCTCATACCACCTAAATGGTCGCCGAGGGTTACGTAACAGCCAGTTGCCGTGGGTTACGCAACTGGTCCGTCTGTCGGCTTAAAGCACTTGTTCCCCCCCACACACACACACACACACACACACACACACACACACACACACACACACACACACACACACACACACACACACACACACACACACACACACTCCAAGCTACCAGCTATTGTTGTTGACACACAAACTATACTACAGTACTAGTACAACAATACTAAAGGAAACCAAACCTTAACTGTAGAACCATTGGCCTCTACCTCTTTAATTGATGATTCAACATTTCAGTGGTATATGTGCAATACGGGCATGGACTACTACACTGCTATGGACAGCTGTCCTTTGACTGACGTCTCGTATAACAGTCACTGCAGTGGTGTACACCCCGCCCTCTTGGTACAGCACACAGGATGAAAAAACGCTTCTGTTTTTCAGGCAAAAAGACATGCTCACACAGGTGTGCACACATACATACAGTCCCCAGCGCTGAATGAAATTTTTCTTGTCATTTTTATTTCCTGGATTTACACCTAAGTGTCGCTGTGCCCCTAATACCCATGATGCATTGCACCTCAGAGAGAGAGGGGGAGAGAGAGAGGTTGGTTTCTCTTGTAATGGGAAAACGGTCTGTTGGAGAACACAGGTGTGTTCAGTGTCACTGCAGTGTGTGTGTGTGTGTGTGGTCAGGTGAGGCTGTGTGTGTGTCGTAAGAATGTTGTTTTGATCAGTCATTGGCTCACGCTAAGACAGGTCTCTCTTCCCCCCCCCCCCCTTTTTTTGTTTAGAAAAGGAGGGATCTTATTTGGTCAGAGTGGTGTGTGTGTGTGTGCCAGCCACATGGAAAGACCACGTCTGCATTTTGTGTGACAGTGTCTAACTTTTGATACACACTCTCTCTCCATTCCACTCGTTACTATCATCCATTCTCATCCTGTGCAAGACAACTCCTGCTCTCTCTCTCTCCTCCCACTCCTCTTTCTATCACACTTGCTATATTCTCTCTCTCTCTGTACCTCCTAGTTAGCATACAGGCTAGCATTCCATCGGTGCTCTGTGGCTCAGCTTTCTGTATTGTACTGCACTGTGGACACACACACACACACACACACACACACACACACACACACACACACACACTCTCGCGGCTAACAGGGTTGATCAGAGCCGGGGTCATCTGGGGCCATGGACCCACTTTACAGCAGCTAAGCTGAAGTCTAAGCTAACATAATGTCCAAGCTAACAGTTAGCTAAGCTAAAGGCTAAGATTACGACTGAGCAAACTAGGTAGGTCCATACTAGGCCGGTGATGCCCAGCATATGATGCACCGTTTGAAATATGTATTTATGTTAAAAGCCTTTCACTGCTGTTTGACTGTAGCTCTGGTGGCTGTATGGTTGTCGTGGTGACATTGTATTTGACCACTTAGATATCTACACGGGTATTGTCACACTAACCCGCTAATGATGTCTCTCTCTTTCTCTCCTACAGACTGAGTGGTCCAGAGCCCATCCTCTCCTCTCTCCGTGTTCTAGGTGGAGGTGCGGGGGAGGGGGGGTAACAGAGACACTTGACCTTTTGACCCCCCAACTTCTGACCTTGCCGCTCCGCCCCCCCCTGCACGCCGAGGCCTGAGACCTGAACTCAACGCGGTCGACAGCAACAGCTTGCAGTTAAAATGTTTATTTTAATATATATATATATATATATATATATATATATATATATATATATATATATATATCATCCTTAATTTTATTTTGTCTTTTTATATGCATCTCAATTTTGTTTTTGTTTTTTATCCCCCTCCCCACAGTGCTGCTACAACCCCCCCTTACCCCCAACTCCCCTTTCATCTAAAGGACTGGTTTCCATGGATACGGGCCAGTATGCTTGTAGTGTAGGTACAGGTAGCGGTCAGAACCAACCCCACCCCCTCTTCTCAATCTGGTACCACAGAGACGGGGTTGTCACGGTTACAGCTCAGCATTTCTCTGCAGAATTGTTATTGTTTATCTTCTTTTTCCCTTTTAAACGGTACAGCCCCCCCCCCCCCCAGCTAAAAAAATAATAATTTTGCCGGAACTCTTCCTTTTCAAAGTAAAGGTACAGGGAAAGTTTTTGAGGTGTGATCTACTCTGAACTACTACTACTACTCTGTGTCGTACCGTATCGCCACCGTCTTATTAAACCAGGCCAGTATGGACCAGGGTCAGGTCCCAACAGTAACACTAGTACGCTTCGGTAACGCAGGAAAACAAACCGCACTTTCACTCCACAACGTGAAACTATCAGTGGCCGATGTCTGGAATGTTCTGTAGAGCACTATGTTTTAGCTTTGTCGGAATAGGTACGTTTTTCCCCCGGTACATTTCTGATTTTAGGTGCATATTTGGAAACTCATAGTTTCAGTTGACCTCTTTCTGGTTCTGTTGCGTCGGAGAGGAGCCAGGCGGTGGGTCAAGAAAGAGAAATGTCGTGTTTTTGCGATGTTTCAGATTGTTCAGCAAATCGGAGATATGTGGCTGAAGGAAGCTGTACGACCGAAAGCTTGTTAATTTAATGGTCAGTTTTACCTCATGGTTCGTGACACACTTCAGGTTTACCGAGGGAGAGAGTGCACGTGCACACACTTCACACACTAGTAGCATGTACTAAACCGTGGTCCTATGTGCATTTCACATGTACTGTCTGCACACTGGACACAAACAAGGGTGCACATGGAAACATGTGCACGTGTGTCCTGACATGTGGGGCTTACAAACACGCATACACATACACACACACACACCCACCTTTCAAACTAACTGATTTGTGTACACACACACACACATGCACAGGGGGGGGCAACCCCTCAGTGCGTCAGTTATGGCTGTCATTGTCAGCAGCTCTTGATGACGTCCCAAATACTTGAGACACACATGCGCACGCACGTGCACACATGCGCACACGTGCACACACACACACACACAGTGACGTAAAGAGGTTTCCAGAAATATGAGCCATAGCTCCAGGTGCGTTCTGTGCGTTCTTGTCTCGGCACACACACACACACACACACACACCGTGAAGACCCACATTAATCTTGGCCTTCTCTCTCTCACGCATATGTCGCCCATATTTAGCGATAGCCCTCGAGCTACTCTCCCATGACGTGACATCACCCGGACGAACTGCTGCGATTGGCTGAAATATTTATACTCAATGTCAGTGTGCTCAACCTATAAATTTCACCTCAGCTCATGTCCGTGTGTGACCCAGTGTTGGCTTATTTAAAGCCCCCTTCTTATTTAAGCATTCACTTTGTTTAGTTTTTTCTTTACTGAAATGTAATTTTATTTTGAATTGAATGGCCAGTCAGCCACCTTATTTAAAACGTAACCTTAAAATCTAGTGCGGAGGGAACTTTGAATCAATACCAATAAATGCAACTGCTGAGGTGGGTGAAGTTTGCCACGCTTTTATAAATGATAAATCAGTCTCGCTGTAGAGTGCGCTCCAACAACTGTCAACGAAACCCATCCAACAAGCACCACCCCCGCGAGGATTCCAAGTCTCTGAAACAAATGCACCTGAGTTATGATTGCTGCCACAGTTAACATTGTGTGGAGTGATGGGAGAAGTCAGGGGCAGGGCTTAAGGTACATATTGTTCAACAAGCGTTGTTAATTGTCGTTATCGGGGTGTAGCACGGTAAACAGTACAGTCGTGGGGTCCTGATATCATGGTGGTCTGACTTTAACGGTGGACAGTTGATGAATTGTTTAAAAAAAGGAAAGATATTAACTATGTGATGTGTCTTATGTACAATTTGCATATTTTCCTTTATTTTTTATTTGACCCCTTTGATGAACAAATAACTGAATATATGAACCACCAAGGCTGTTGCCTATGTAAAAAAAGTTTTTTTTTTTTTTTTTCGTGTTCCTGGGGTTTCTACGCTAGTTGCGCATTTATTTTGTTTTCATTTTCTGTATGTACAAACAAACCCTTTTGTAATCATCCTATAATTATAATTTTGCCAATTTGCCAGATCTGCCGTAGAGTTCTAGAATCTAGAATGTTCTATGTCTTTGCGTTCTAGAACTTTGTGAATTCCGAATTCCGACGACACAGTTGCGTCAAATTTGACATGTATTGATTTCGGCGAGGTTTGCGAAGAATAATGAAAACAAAACAAACGTGGTCTTTGTAGTTTTTTTTTCCGAACCTCAGAACTACGACTACATTTCTTATCACCACAGAGGACATTAAAGGTACTGCGTCAATATGCAAACGATTTTGTTTTCCTTTTTTTGTGTTTTGTACTTGGTTTACAGAGGAAAATGAATCATCTTACTATACTTTGGTTGTTGTGCTACATAATGTACATACCTCGTTGCGACGGGGGTCAAGTGTGTAGTATGAAACACGGAAAGAGGAGAGAGGAACTCTTCCTCTGACTTACGTAGGCATTTTGCAGTCATTTGTATAAAGAAATGGGTTGACCGCTAATATTTTTTGTAACTATATCAGTTTTAGTTTTTTTGCTGCTGCGTAGTTCAGTCAACAAATAGAATGCTATTGATTGGAAGCATATCGACGAGGATGGTTATTGTGTTGATTTATTAATGCCGATATTGGAGGAATTCGAGGAATTGGTGGTCCTGGTATCAGAATTGGTAGAGAATGGTCCTGGTATCAGAATTCAGGGGGGAACTTGATTCCAGAACCCAGAGAGAATTTTCCTCACTCAGCTGTGTTCTAATTGTCGGAGTAAATGGCTGTTGATAATTAGCCTTATTAATAATTAGCCATTTGTTTTTTTCTTTTCTTTTTTTTTTTTTTTTTTTACAGTGGAGGTGTGTACCCCTTCGTATGTGCATTAGAGACACATTTCCCATGTCCGATATATGACACACAGAAGAAAAGGAGTTAAAAATATGACGAGAACGTGCGTGGAGATGAAAATCTTTCTGTAAATAAAAAAGTGCAACCTGTCGCTTTTTTTATTTTGTGTCGGGGCCCCCCCGGCCCTGTAGGGCCCCCCGCCCACTCCTCTGTACGTTCTTTTCTTTCTACTCTTTCACCTGGTTCTGTTTTTTTTCTTCTCTCTTGCGGAGGGAAAACGGAGATGGTTTGAGCATAGTGTTTATATTTATCAAAACTTTTTTGCTTTCGATAGAGCTATTGCAATAAAAATGTGTTCATGTAATTTCTCTTGCCGTGTGTGTGTGTGTGTGTGTGTGTGTGTGTGTGTGTGTGTGTGTGTGTGTGTGTGTGTGTGTGTGTGTGTGTGTGTGTGTGTGTGTGTGTGTGTGTGTGTGTGTGTGTGTGTGTGTGTGTGTGTGTGTGTGAGAGAGAGAGAGAGAATTCAATTTTCAAAGAGTAATGGTCCATGCACATTTCTCCACAGATTTTCATTATTTGCTCAGTCGGTAGGATATAAAGTATTGTCAGATGACTGCAAGGACGATGTACTTTGACACACTTACAAAGACTGGGTCAAAAGTGTTTTTCTCAGAAGTTCAATAAAAAGCCCACCGTCTTCACCTTCATACCCACTCAAGCCAATAGAACAGGTTGTTGTGTGAAATGAAACGAGACTGACACACACACACACACAGTTAATTCAACTCTTCTCAAAGTCCGTCTTGTCCAAACAACCTGAGGTCCACAGAGTAGAAAAACACAATATCTGATGCATTGTGGGATTCGGAGTGTCGCCATAACGCTGTTGATGACCTAATTAGGCTAATTGGAAACATGCGCGCTAGCTACTTTACTTCATCTTTTTTAGAGGACTTTTTTTCTTCTTTTTTTGTGTAACTTTTATGTCATTGCTTTCCTGGTGTTTTGTTTCTTTCCAAGTGAATATTGACATTTCTAGTGTCTAGTCCAAGTACTGAGCAGGCCTATTTGTACTAAATGGCTTCTACCCAGCAACAGGTCAACAGGTAAACGTTTCCGTTTCAAAATGCTGACAATAACGACAAACCGTAGCTAAGAACGCACACCTACGTCATTCACTTTCTCCTCCAGTCCCGTAATGACTTATCTTGACGACAGGCCCGCGTGTGACACGGTTTAGTTTCGTGTTGTTTAGCTATCTCGTATCATATCCTTTCCTCCGCCAGTCAGCATGGAGTTGGGATTGGCAGCAGTGGCGCAGTTTGCCGGCGCACATGCTGGAGGCGCGCCCCCCCCCCCCCCCCCCCCCCCCCCCCCCCCCCCCCCCCCCCCCCTATGGGACCCCCGGGCCCCCCCGTTTTCCTCCAACACATTCCCGGTTGTCTTCGAAGAAGCGCAGCAGGCCGGTCGAGGACGGACGTTGGGTCCTCCCTCCTTGACGTCAATGACAAGGTGGTGAACTTTTAAATCCGGTGGTCATATGTAACACAAGGTAGCCTGCCAGAGCTGTCGCCGCGTACCACCGAGGACCGTCGGGCGGCCATATTGGTTCATATTGTGGGTGGGGGAACCTAGAATACTTGGAAACCATGACAACTCAATGCACTTCATGCCACTCAATGCCACTCGGGTTTCTACATCCAACTAACCAATATGGCCGGCGCTCAGTGAATAACGGCCTGTCTATGACTCAGCTTCTTTTCCAGAAGTAAGAGCTGACAAACGTTTACCTTTGACCTTTCAACTGCACTCCTCCCAGGTACACAAACTCTGGTGATGTTTTTGTCAGAGATAAAAGTGTAGATATGCTCCTGTTTGCTGAATCACACTCGCTCCCATAACTTTAATTTAGCACGTCCCTGTATATGACTTTAAAACCATTAAGAAGCACAAACAATTCAGCAGGCCTATCCATACTGCTCTACTTATGAACCGTCGGGCCGCTATATGACACTTTCGCGACCCCGTGTGTGTAAGTTGCGTTTGGATTGTCTTTCTGGTTTCCATGGTAATGTAGTAGGACCTCCATACTAGGCCTACACTTAGTGCCAGAAATGACTCGTATAAACTCCACTCCATCTCCTTTGGCTTATGATTATATGACTCATAATGATTATTTTGGAGGAGTGTGTAGGAGTCTGTAGTGTGTCCGGAGATGTAGAGCCAGCAGGGGGGCATGTCAACACTGTGTGTGTGTGTGTGTGTGTGTGGGTGATCACTGGAGTATTATTACTAATGGACACACCGGGCGCTGCTACGGTTTCCAAACGTGTGTGTGTGTGTGTGATGCCACAGCAATTAATATCCTTATCAGCAAGTGTAACCTAAACACACACACACACCACAGTTCTCAGAAGCTCCTGCTAATTACGAGTAACTGCGTCCATGCCTGACCCCTGTATCTCCACAGGGGGCCCGTAGGAGCCACCTCCTCAGATGCATCCATCATCAACCCCTCCCCCCCCCCCAAGGGCCATGGGAGGGGTCTTATATCACATCCTCGTCAATATGAGATCTATTATCCCAGAGAATGTAGCACTGCGCCCCCCGCCCCCCTCCGGCATGAAGGGGCCTCCATTACAAGCCATTTAAAAAAAAACTATACCCATTTGTGACATCACAAGTGGGAGTGAGTCCACCCCAGATGTATGGTGGATCGATCAATACTTGTGATGTCAGAAATAGGTAGAATTCCTTTCCCTGTCACCATGGTGACGTTGACATGTTTTCACCTAGGCTGGAGGAACCCGTTTTCCTGACGATGGTCTCGGAAGTGAGGAGAGGTGAAGGGCAAGGCACCAGGAATGGAGGAGTAGAGGTGAGGAGCACAGCAGCAGCAGCAGTAGGAGGAGGAGTTGAGGAGGAGAGCAGCAGCAGTAGGAGGAGGAGTTGAGGAGGAGAGCAGCAGCAGTAGGAGGAGGAGGTGAGGAGGAGGAGAGTAGAAGCCATAATCACCATAGTGTATTCATCAAACATCTGAACTAAACTCGCAGTCACAGGTTCTGAGTGAAGAAATAAAGCCGTTGGTTAAGGGGTCCCTCTGGTGGCAGGTTACTGGAATGACGACTTTAGGTCAATAACCCCATGGTCGTTTTTATGTTAAAACTATCCTATCATCTTAAACTCATCTTTAGTGAACAGAAAACATTTGGTATTTATCCACATATAAAATGTATTTTATGTTTACGACTAAAAGTATCTAATCCCTATTCTCATCACTGGCCAAACAATTATAATTAATTGATGCAGATTTTATTTTTCTGACGCTCTGTCTGAAGGGACTCAGTTGTTTTCGACTGCTTTGGTCTGGTCGATGAATTCAGTCAGACTGCACAAGTCGTCAGACATAGTGTTTATTTCAGTCTTAAAAGTTTATAACAACTTCTGGATAACATGAAACATGAAAAATTAAAACAAAAAGAAAAAGAAAAACAAGACAAAAATAAAAACAGAAAAAATGTAATACACTTTTTTTTATCGCACCCAAGGTTGACAAAATTAAAATTTTCATAAAGTGGTTTTGAAAAGAAAAAAAAATCACAGGTAAATATCGCCCCCCCCCCCCCCAGACCCTTCACCCCCCCCCTCCCTCCCCCCCCCCGCTTACAGTACAACTGGTGACCTAAACACCGGATTTAGGGTGGAGCCAATCATCAATGGAACATTTACATACAGTATAGACAGTTTAAAACCAGATTCAACTGGATCACACAGTAAGTTGTGAGGTGTGTGTGTGTGTGTGGGGGGGGGGGGGGGGTTGGGGCATTTTAATTCAATTCATTTCCGCTGGAGTGGTTTGGAAAGCAAGACCTGGGTTTGAAGAAAACTGCTACACGTTAGTGAGAGAGAATGACCAAAACCGCTTGGAAAAAATGATCTATCTAGATTACCAAGAGGTTCCTGTGTCGCCTCGATCAACCCTCCCACCCAAAGTAAGACTACATCTTTATAAAGAAAATAACTCCCGTAGTGATTCTGAAGACTTTGACAACTATTAGTCGTTAAAGAACGACCTCTACATCTGTGTGAGGCGCCTTTTTAGCTTTTTGTGGTTTCGTAAGTTATCGGCCGTGTCCCAACTGCCAAATAAAGTCAATATACCTTTCAAATATATATTTATTTCATTTCTATATAAAATACTGTTTCATTCGTAAGAGCCTCACTTTGTACAACATCTGAGTCACTGTTAATGAGCAGGTCAATGAATGGGTTGTGTGTGTGTGTGTGTGTGTGTGTGTGTGTGTGTGTGTGTTATCGCGTAAGTGAGCGAGAGAGAGAATGAGCGAGCGAGCTAAAAAATAAAAATACCCAGAATCTATTCTTTTATCACAAATACCTAGTACCGATTCCGACCTAACGCGCTACAATAAAAAGGTGTTGTACACAATATACACATATTACTTACAAAAAAATAGAAGGAAGTAAAACGTAGGCCGTTATTAGTAAAGTGACCCACGTATTTCGTTAGTATCATCAAATGAAATGTAAAAACCGCGCAAAAGAACAACAGGGGGAGAGAGGGAGAGTGGTAGTGAGAGGAAGAGATGAGGAGAGAGGGAGAGGGAGAATGAAATGCAGTAAAAAGAAAGAGCTTAGCGTCAGTGCATCTCTTATTCTTGGATGTTCCGAAGTTTAAAGTGTGCGGATTGGTAACCGTGGAAACCATCCACTCCTTAGTAAAATAAAAAGAAGAAAAAAAAGATGGAGAGTCAATGAATGAACGAATGAATGAGAGAAAGGGAACATTTTATGAAATATTTTGAACAAGGTGATTTTTGTGAAAAGGAGAAGAAGAGAAGGAGTTTGTTCTCTCCTTTTTAAGAAGACTAAAGGAGTGTAAAAGCACTTAAGTTTCTCAGACAGGCTCAGGGCACCTTGTTCTGTGGATATTTGTACTGCTTGTTTTGAGGTACTTTCATTTAAGAAATAAAAAATAACCACTAAATGTTTGATTCGCAGCCTTTTTTTGCATATATTTTTTTGTCATGTCGCAGAGTAGCACCAAAGTTTAAGATTTTGTTTTGTTTGTTTTGTATTTTTTCTCCGAAAAAAAAAAAAACCCACACTGCACCATTGGAATTCCACGTTGTCACCATGGTGACACACCATGGTCGCCGCCCACCCAGCCTCGCGCCGCCTCCCCATTGCTCCTCGTCAAACAATCGGCTTGTTGTTGTCGTGGGAGGGGGCGTGGCCATGCAAAGGGGCGTGGTCTCGTGGCGCTGGGTTCCGTTACGTCCTCTTCATGCAGACCACGCAGCGACTCACACGCGTCCGCAGATTTCCCGCCTTCAGAGTCTCAGACTGGGGCTTCCTGTGTGGGTCAAAGGTCAAAGTTCAGGGGTCAGAGCTAGAGAGAGGATGTGTATAAATCTAAACTGATATTTCTATAACACGATGATGGTTCGAATGGGCCGTGAAAGTGATGTGTAGTCAAGGGGGCAGAATTGTCTTTTGGCTAGGGTGTTTGAGTACCTGCCCAAAAGTACAGGGTTCGAACCCCCAATGTCCACAGCCTACCTGTAGGCACCTGCTTCTTAACGACATGTATCTGAATCCATTGTTGCTTTGGGTAAAAGCGAAAACTAGCTTAACCTCTTCATCACTAGGCCTATTTCTCAGGTTTTTGCCGAAAATAACATACCTAAACTGAACTACTACAAGGGCTTTTAAGTTAATCTTCGTAACAAAAGAAAGATAACACCTGTGAGATTTATGGGGGTTTTGAGTGATCAAACACAACTTTGATGACAAAAACAGCAAAGGTAAGACATACTTTATGATTGTTACTCGAAAAAGTGACGTTTGTTTGTGATGGTTTTTGGCCTCTAGTTCGGTGAGGTTTGGTCACAGAGTGATATGTTTTGGACTGTTGGAATCAGCAGAGTCATATGATATATGTGTAGATAAGATGTCGGGAAAAAGATCGCTATTGCTGTGCATGTGCACATGACCAGTTATGAAATACATAACTCTTGCTCATTCTTTTGTTTGGGGTTGGAATTGCCTTTAATTTAGCTAAAAATGGTTATAATGGACAAAAAGTTGAAATTCTTATCGTTCTAGGGGTGTATGACATGACTGCTTTCTCAAACGCCTTACGAAGGCTTTGATCTCGGGAGGGGGCGTGTCTGCCCGTATAGGGGCGGCCTCGAGATGAAGAGGTTAAGGAGGAGAAACATTCGCCTTATTTATGTAGTTGTGAATGTCATGTCTGTTTTCTCGCTTTACTGTTCCCATAGCAAAGCAGTTACTCCACTGACTACTATTCGTCCTATTTGTTCAGTGCCAACTGTGTCACATGATCCGTGTCTCTCACCTGAACATCTCGTTGTGGTCTACAGTGGCGAGCCAGAAGCTGTAGGAGTTGCCAAAGTAGTTGCAGGTTCCCCGGCCGTGGCACTCGATGAACGGAGCGCTACGGAACTCCTCCAAGCAGGAGCCAGGGGAGGCCAGGGCCTGGCCAGAGCCTTCTGCTCCTGCACTGGTGTGCTGGGGGGAGGAGGTGGATGGAGGAGATGGAGGGAAAAAGAGGTGAGGAGAAATAAAGAGTGAGAAGCTGATGTCAAATGTAGTGCATGGTAACTTTAGTTTAGTTGTGAGTATGTTTTGCTGTGTACTGGTGGAGTGGTGCTGGTACCATCATGATCCACTAGTTTGGTTGTGAGTGTGTTGTACTGTGTACTGGTGCTGGTACCATCATGAAGGAGTAACCGATCCACAGAGCCTCCCAGTTAGCAGGGCAGCTAGGGATCTGGATGGTCTGGCTGTGGACCGCGATAACCATGGCTGGAGCCTCACACACTGAACACCTACACACACACACACACACACACACTCAAAGTCATTTCAGATGTAGGGCTAGATGTTACTATGCTATAGTAGTAGTACTAGTATAGTAGTAGTACTAGTAATACTAGTATAGTAGTAGAACTAGTCCTACCTGCTGATGAAGGGCTTGATTCCCTCTCCAGTGATGGGGTCCATAGACATGGGCATGGGCTCAGGCGTGGACAGCCAATAGGAGTAGTCATTGCGGGAGGCAAAGTTACAGACGTTGTTGATGTTGCAGAACATGAAGGGCATGGTGCTGAACCTCCTCAGACAACTGCCAGCCGTACCTGGAGGGAGTAGGTGAGGGGAGAGGAGGAGGATTTGGGGGAGGAGGAGAGGAGAGGGGAGAGAGAGGTGTAGGAGGGACAGAGGAGGGGAAGTAGGGGAAGGAGGAGAAGGGGTGAGAGAGAGAGAGAGAGAGGGTTGGAATAGAGGAGGAGGAACATTTCCATCAGATGTATTTCAGACAGCATGTACACATCATGTACTCATGTTTGTCACAAATCTAAAAATAGTACTTTTCAGAAGAACACGCTTCAGGAAAAAAATGGGAGTGAATTTTAGGGAGTGATCTTTTCTTCACAACATAATCATTGATTTGTTTCATCGCTGGCCTCTGGTACTCACCCAGGTCCTGTCCGTGGGCGCGCTCGTTGCCCTGCACGTACAGCAGCGAGTACCCGTCGTAAATGAGGCTGGTTCCATCGGGGCAGAACGGGACATCCTGGCCCTGACTGTGGCGGGTGATGAGGAAGCCGTGGGCCGTGGACGCCGTGCCTGGAGACCCGGGCTGACCCTGGGGGCCGTCGGACCCCGGGGGGCCAGGGTACCCTCGCTGACCTGGGGGTCACAGAGCCATGGGCTGGGTTAGATCTATACTAGAGCTATAGATATTATACTCGGTAGGTCACATTAGAGTAGGTTAAATTAGATTACATTACATTAGATTATGTCACATGAGGTGAGATTGATTATGTTAGATCTATACTAGATCTATAGATATATTATACTAGGTCACATTAGATTAGGTTAAATTACATTAAGTTAAGTTACATTACATTAGGTTATGTTATATTATATGAGGTTAGATTACATATTACTTTATTCATCTCTGAGGGGAAATTTGGTTGGAACATCAGCACACAAAACTAAATGGTACAAAAAGATGGGTAATAAAAAAATGTGAAGGAAAAGGCAATACAATAGAAAAAGAAAAAAAATAGAATGATCTAAGTATAAATGAAGAGACTGTAAGACTATACATATCTCTGTATGTCTCTGTATTGCTGAGGACCCACAGTCCAGCAATCAGCCCCTTCCCAACAGGCACGTTTTGAACAAGCACTGCACTAGTAAAATAAAATGGAGTAAAAAACTACGTAAATGAGTGTGTCTCGGTGTTTGTATGAGGATGAGTGCTTGTGGATGTTTGTACGAGGGTGACTGTGTGTGTGAAAAGACAAAAAAACATGGATGTGGGGGGCGGTATCGGTGATTACATCAGTGGTTGTATTGGTGATGGTATCGGTTCTGGGCTTCCCTCACCTGGTTGTCCGGCTGGTCCAGAGTCTCCCTTCCTGCCAGGAACGCCGCTGAACCCTGGGGGTCCCTCAGGTCCAACCTCACCTGGGTTACCTGGCGCACCTGTGGATGAGAGCAGGGGAGGGGGCTAGATCTTAACATCGTCTCCTTTTTTTAAATAAAAACTTGATTTATCCTGGGAGGGATGACAGAGTAGGTCTTCTCCACTGGCTTGGCCAGTTTGCTATTTAGTCATTTCTAATGTCTTTCATAATGTCAATTTGACACATTTCATCGATGAACACAGCATCCCTCGCTAACCTGAGAGTCCTTCCAGTCCAGGGGGTCCTGGTGGTCCCCTTGCTCCATTAAGACCTCGAGGGCCTGGGTTTCCCTGCTCTCCCTTCACCATGATGGGGGCGGCTGCCACACCAGGGTCGCCAGGGGGTCCTGGGGGTCAAAGGTTACACAATGGTTACATAAAACAAGGTTTACTTACCTTTTATTCATATAGGCTTTTTATACGAATTAGAGTTTAGAATAGGGTTAACGTTTGTTAACATGACATGGATTCATTTAGGTTTGATGTAATGCCAATAGTTCGGAAAGTTAGCCAGCTAGTTAGCAGTTCCCTGGTCATTGGTTGACAACTGAACTCACCGATGGGTCCAAGATCACCAGGCTCTCCAGGTTGACCAGAGATACCAGGAACGCCACCGTCTCCCTTGGGTCCTGGAAAACACAGACACGAAGTGAAACAATGCTAACAGGAAGTGAAACTATTCTAACAAAAAAAGTTAGGAAGAGAAAACATGAACAGGAAGGGAACAAAACAAACGGGAAAAAAACTTAACAGGAAGGAAAAACACAAACAGTAAGTGAAACAATGCCAACAGGAAGTACAAAAAACAGAACAGAACAAAACAAAATAAACGTAAAATGGACATAATCAACATAGCGAACTTGACCTACCAGGGAATCCTGGAACACCAGGAAGGCCGATGTCTCCCTTGTGACCTGAGGGACCTGGAAGTCCGGACGAACCCTAGTCACATGACACAGGTGAGAATGGACGCATTAATGCGTAATTCAAACGTTGGTATCGTTAAACAATAAAAGTTGTTTTTGTTTGTGTTGTTTTTCGGAACACAACCCACCGGGAATCCGGGGGTGCCTAACTCTCCCTTGGCTCCTGGGAATCCGGGTTGACCGGGAATGCCGGGAATTCCCTTCTCTCCCTTGACGCCACCGCTACCGGCCGGACCGCGAGGACCCTCGGGACCAGGAGCACCTTCACAAAGGGTCAAAGGTCATTGATGGGGTAGGTGCACTTTTTTCGTACAGTACACACCAGTGTACTATATGTGTGTTTGTGTATATATGTGTGTGTGTGTGTATATGTGTATACATATGTGCATGACTTTGTTTGAATTCACTTCACTATATTTGTTTGATTGACTGTCCCAATTACCAGTAAGTAAAACAAGTATAATAACAACAGTGTAGCAGTGGAGGGTGTGTTTGTTTCCACCGTCCAGATGTCCCTAAACCATGGAGCACCACTGACAGTAGGGGGCCGCAGCGTATCGCCAAACATGTGACGATGCATCATAACTCGTGGGTGAAATCAGAAAAACAACCAAGGTTGGGATCCTCTCTGTTCCAAGCAGTCAATTCCAGAATGGATGTATTTGTAAATGTATTTATTTCAACACATTTTATTGAATGAATTGGCTTTTGTTTTGTGTTGCCAGTACCTACTCGAGAGTGGAGACAGTTGTCGATAACTGCAAATTTCAGTTGATGAATAAATTCTCCCCCAACTCTGCTTAAATTTTAGTTTTAAACGTCACAAACCTTCTCAAACAAAATGACCCCCAAAAGTACCACTCAAACATGATCATCACAACATAACACGTAAAAACCTTCGAACCATTGTAGCCTAACCTGCCAGACCTACGGTTCCCAGAATTCCCGGGAATACACAGCCGGGATGGCAGCACAATGGGGAAAAAAGAAGATGGTTAGACAGGAGCTGGAGTTAGCGTAGCACTGCTAGCATACTGACTTAAAATGAGCAATACTATACATAGGCTAATTAAACAAATACTTGTGTTAACATTTGTGTAGAACTAATGGTGAATTTACTTTGGTATTATCCATACTATGCTATTGTGGTCATATGCTATGCTAGGCTATATGTAATCATTGGTCAGAGGTTTCTAGCCTAGATGTGTGCACTTTCCAACTGTTTGTAGTTATTTAAATGTGTGGTGTTTGAATGGTTAACAAAAAATGTTAACATACCTTAGTCTTAGCATAAATAAAACATTTGTATAAACAAAATAAAATAAATTGATTTTTGGCGAGTTAGTTGTGAAAATTATGGAGTAAAAAAGTGTCTTACTCATTAATAATGTGCTGGTTGTGCCGGCAAACCTTTTTTTCCATTCCTTTAACTTTAACTTTTATTTGTCATTTAAGTGATTGGATTAAAGATGCTTACTTTTTCAGAGTTTAACTACCACAAGAGTGCATGAAAAGTCGAGAAGAGAGAGAGAAAAGGGGGTTAGGCTTCAGTGAACAGTAAAAAGCAGAAAGTGAAAATCTATTAAAAGAAAATACAGTGAGTTGCAGTCGATCAAAATGAAAAATTGGATGCTGGTTCTTCAGTTAGAAGGTGGATTCCAGGATGGCTGTGTGGTGAACAATCAACGTTCTCGAACATGTGAGTTCTATAAAAAAATATTATTAATTTTTAAAGGTGCGCGTGCAGTAGGAGCCTGGATAGCCAGGACAGTTGATACCTTGGGGACCTGCGATTGGCCAGATGCACGAGTCATCAGGCGAGGAGAGGCGGGGCCACACCGGAAGTGGGTGGGGCCAAGCCACAGGAAACGGGAAGGAAAATGTCACAGCGTTTTTCTTTTTTTTTTTGCTCCCTAGTCCACAAAACGGACTTGGGCCACAAACTCAAGTGTGTTGCAAGCCTGAAACAGCGCTGGTCGGTGCTTACATACACAGTACATTGTAAGATACGATTTTGATCTATCCCAGGTGGGAACCTTGGATTTGAGTGCTAAACAAATGATTAAGTGGAAGCAGACATTTTGTTTTCATTGTGTGTGTAAGACCATGTGACCCAGCAGTGTTCCAGGCTTCTTGGTTGGTTTCGGAAGGTCCATGCAGGTGACTGATTACTGAGATACTTAACCTGCCTAGGAACAGCGGAGCCAATCACAACCCTGCATTATTCTACGATTATTTCTATTGGTTCATTATTAGTCAAACAGTTTGTTCCATTTTAATATTAATAAATCAACCAATACTGACTAAGTGGTCGGATGGATGGATGGATGGATGAATGAATAGATGGATGATGGGTGGATGCTGGATTGATGATGTGTGGATGAATGATGGGTAGATAAGATAAAAGAAGGAACAGATGACTGAATGATGAATGACAAGGTGGTACAAAGAGTGGAAACCCATGCTGTGGTCGTCGAGGGGCGTGTCAGAACTCCCACGGTAACGGACAGTGATTGGTCGGTGCACACCTGACAAATTTCCTTTCTGGGGAGAAAGTGGGTGGTGGGGGACAGTGCAAGTGGAGGCACGGTTGCCGTGAGGACGTTCGCTAGGGTGCTCTGTGATTGGACGGTGACGCAGGTGGGTGACGTGGGAATATTTCCCCAGCCGTGATATCATCTCATGCTCATTGTCTGCGGCCGAAGTGTATGGCATTCACACACACACACACACACAGTGTAGTCGGTTGGAAACGTGCACAGCTGCTGCCTGGTTTGTATTGGTTTCATACGAGTAAGCTCCTCCCATATGGGAATCTATTACGTTATAAAACAAACGCCACAAATATTTGTTGGCTTATTGCATTTGAACCAGGTGAGCTAGGCAGGTAAACCAGGTGTTTAAACTAGGCAGGTAAACCAGGTGGTTAAACTAGGCAGGTAAACCAGGTGGTTAAACCAGACATATAAACCAGACTGGTAACCTGGTGTTTAATCCAGACAAGTAAACTAAGTGTTTAAACCAGACAAATGTTTAAACCAGGCAGCAACATATCACGCAGGTATATACGGTATATCTCCACCACGTACCTCCTCGTCCTGGAGGTCCAGGGGGGCCGTGGCTTCCCTTAGGGCCCTGAAGGGCTGATCCTGAGGGGCCTGGGGGTCCGATGCTGCCTGGGGATCCTGGGAGGCCAGGGAAGCCACTGTCTCCCTTGGATCCTGGGAACCCAGGACTACCGGAGGGTCCGGGAAGACCAGAATCTCCCTTTGAACCTGCGGAGGAAAATCAGTTGCGTTTTAGCAAGGAATGAACTGGTCTCTTCATCAATGAACCAGTGTTGTCTAGAAGTAACCAGTATGAACCAGTGTTAACTAGAAGTAACCTGTATGAATCAGCGTTGACTAGAAGTAACCAATATGAACTAGGCTCAAATAACATGTAGCAGTGGGCTGTAGTTATGACTGTAAAATGATAGATGTACGATGTGAAGATAAGATGTACTTTATTCAACCTAGACAGGAAATGTGTCACAGCTGAAAGTACTGGACAGTAATAAGAATTAAAGGAGATTAAAATGAAAAATAAGACTTTTTACAAAACACAGTAATAGTATTAATATCTAAGTGTGTGTGTGTTCTCACCCGGCAGTCCAGGTAGACCAGGAACCCCAGGTCCGCCATAACCGGGAAGACCTGAGAGAGCGAGCCAATGGGAAGAAACGTTACATGCAGTGGTCATTACTTTAGCACTCTGCTGTAATGTCAATCCACATACATACATTAGACTACTTAACTTTACGTTACTTTGCGTTACTTTACGTGACTTTGCGTTACTTTACGCTTCTTTACGTTTCTCTGCGTTACTTTGTTACTTTACATTACTTTATGTTACTTGTCACCAGACCCACCTGCTTCTCCCTTGGTGCCGGCTGGCCCTGGGATTCCGTCACGACCTGCCTGACCCTTGTCTCCTGGCAACCCTGGGTTTCCGGGGCGACCGGACTCTCCGGGTCTACCTGGGGACCCGTTTGCCCCAGGTCCACCGGGACCGCCGTCAAGACCTTTGGGACCGGGAATACCAGGAGAACCTTGCAGAGAAAACACAGAACAGCCATGGTTGAGTCTGATAAAAGGTCAGTTCAGTAGTGCCCACTTGGGGTCACCCAATTTGCATATCAGGGGGAAAGATGACCTATAAGCGAGATAGATATTTGATGGTTCATTTTTGATGATAGACATAATAATTTAAAAGGTTGAAAGGTCTTAGAAAAGTCCTGTATATACAAACAGATTGGCTATGATTCATATCCATGAGAATGCTGATCACTTGGTGTTGGGCAATGCGTATACTTTCACTGGGACATTGCTGGTGCAACACCAGCACTTTTTTGTAGCTACTGCAGTTTTGATTGTATGCTTTGAGTCTTCTCAGGCTCACTTGTAGGTCACTTTGAGTAAAAGTGTCTGCTGACTGAGTAAATGTAAATTAAATTGTAAAAGCAGGTTGGTAAAAGTGTGTTTTTAAGTGATTTAAAAAGATGCCACTGATTCAGCAAGCATTATCTCCTGGGGCCACAGGGCCAGATAAGGTTGGGAACCACTGGTTTTAAAGGGGGAAACCCCCTGGGACAGAGAGGTGTGAAACCCCCAGAGACAGAGGGGCGAAACCCCCAGGGACAGAGAGGTCTTACCTTGGAAGCCGGGGAGGCCAGGGTCTCCCTTGGTGCCTGGTCCACCTGGTAACCCTGGGAGACCCTGGTCCACCTGGGTTCCCCTTCTGACCTGGACCCCCTGGGAACCCAGGCTGGCCAGGATCACCCTGGAGGGGAAAGAGGGAGAGAGGGAGAGAGTGTCGATCAATATTAAAAAAATGATCTAGTCAACATACATGCTAACCATCTATCATACATCTATCTAGGTGGACACTCACGCTTTTGATTTTTTTTGGGTGACAAAACATAAAACAGCCCAGAGGTTAGCACTTGAAAGCAGGGTGCAAAATTAACTATTTTGTCAACCGGCCAAATGGCTAGCAAATGTTCAAATTTTACCAGCCACTCAATAGATTACTATTTGTTTATTTGTTTGGTGTGTGAATCATATCTACCAGCTATTGCATATTGTACCAGCATTTGGCTGGTAATTTTGTGCCCTGCTTGAAAGTGTTGTGATTGTGACACTGGCTTGTAATTGCCAATAATCGTCACACATAGCAGACCGTTAAAGCTGACCCAGGTTGGGTGAACTAAACAAAGTGGTGGTCTGGTCTTCAAAGATGGCTGACTTCTGGTCTCCGGCCCTGTACCTTGATTCCTGGAACACCCGGCTGTCCTACTCCGGTGGAGCCGGGGTCACCCTTGCTTCCCGGGAACCCTGGAGAACCAGGCTGTCCCGAGGGTCCGGAACGACCCGGCTGACCTGGCCCTCCCTTCTGTCCCGAGGGTCCTGTGATGTCATCACCATGCGCAGACAACAAACACAGCGGCATTAGTGTTAGCCGGAGATGAGTATGAGTATGTGTATGTGTATGTGTAATCAAATACTATTGGTTTATTGGTCATAATGGGGGTGTGGCTTAAGACAGGTTTAGCTTATTGTGTGGCATGTCATTATGGTAGTGTGTTTTCAATACTGATTGGGCTTATGTCATAAATGGGGTGTGGCTTAACACTGATTGGGTAATGGTAATGATGTCGAAAATAGGGGTGTGGTTTCAACACATTGGGTTGTATTGTAACAGGTGTGTTTTTTCTTTCCGCGAGGTGTTCAAGCGCACCTGGGAACCCCATCTCTCCCATGCTTCCTTTCAGTCCTGGTCCTCCGGGTCCGCCCGAGCCCCCTGGGAGGCCAGCGTCTCCCTTGGGCCCTGAACGCAACGCAACATGTGAGGAAAATGGTTTTCTACACAGCCTTACCATACTTACTTCAAGGGCCATCTATTTATATATACCATCAGGTGTGATGTCGATTTGCCATTAGATTTCTTTATATATAGCCATTTGTGACATCACAAGTGGGAGTGTCCCCTGGGGACCCTATCACACATCTGGGTGGACCCTCCCACTTGTGACATCACCAATGGGTAGATTTTGAAATGGCTGGTCATGGTAAATCAACATCACATCTGGTGGTGAAATGATGTTTGTTTTGAACGACAATTGATTATAAAAACCACCCTCACCTGGGGGTCCGGGTTGCCCGGGGCGACCGTCCAACCCGGACAGTCCGGGGTCACCCTGGCACACCAGCGATTCCCTTCTGACCTGGGACGCCTGATGAACCTATAATGAGAGTCAAACACACCTCGTGTGTCAAGTTGTGTGTCAAGTAACTCCTTGTGTGTGTAGTTACTCCTACAGTATTAAGATAAGATAAAGACAAACTTGATTCATCTGCAAATAAATATCTACATATTGTAATATTCATATGTGAGTAGTAGAAATGTAAACATTACATGTAAACATAACTGACAGTTAAGGTAAACATTATGGAATGGGCTACATTATGGACAGTTTTGAAGGGTAATGTATTTCATATTGACATACACATTACTATACTATATATATATTAGGGCTGTCAAAATGAGCGCGATAATAACGCGTTAACGCAATCTTATTTTAATTCGATTAAGAAAAAATGACGCATTACGCACTCGTGTGCTCGCACGCGAGCTCTGTGTTCGTCAGTCGACTTATCAGCCTAAAAAAAAACATGGCGTCGACGGGTGAACTACTGAAGGTATTGTGTGTATAAAATATGCTTTTTAATAAACTATCTGTACACTTATGAAGTTTTATTTCTAGCCTTGTAAGTGCTTTAAAAAAGCGATGTATTTTTTACCAGGTCAGATGCCCTTAGCAGTCAAACGTATAGCAGTTTGGTAGAATCGGCTAAAAACAGCGAACTTAGCTTTGCGTCGTATCGGCTTTTTGTTGCTCTCCATGGAACGTTGGAACTCGTTCTCATACTAAACATCCCAGAACCAGTTTACACCGGAGTTCTCCTTTAATCACCATGGTAACGTTGGAACTCGTTCTCATACTAAACATCCCAGAACCAGTTTACACGGAGTTCTCCTTTAATCACCATGGTAACGTTGGAACTCGTTCTCATACTAAACATCCCAGAACCAGTTTACACCGGAGTTCTCCTTTAATCACCATGGTAACGTTGGAACTCGTTCTCATACTAAACATCCCAGAACCAGTTTACACGGAGTTCTCCTTTAATCACCATGGTAAAGTTGGAACTCGTTCTCATACTAAACATCCCAGAACCAGTTTACACCGGAGTTCTCCTTTAATCACCATGGTAACGTTGGAACTCGTTCTCATACTAAACATCCCAGAACCAGTTTACACCGGAGTTCTCCTTTAATCACCATGGTAACATTGGAACTGGTTCTCATACTAAACATCCCAGAACCAGTTTACACCGGAGTTCTCCTTTAATCACCATGGTAACGTTGGAACTGGTTCTCATACTAAACATCCCAGAACCAGTTTACACCGGAGTTCTCCTTTAATCACCATGGTAACGTTGGAACTGGTTCTCATACTAAACATCCCAGAACCAGTTTACACCGGAGTTCTCCTTTAATCACCATGGTAACGTTGGAACTGGTTCTCATACTAAACATCCCAGAACCAGTTTACACCGGAGTTCTCCTTTAATCACCATGGTAACGTTGGAACTGGTTCTCATACTAAACATCCCAGAACCAGTTTACACCGGAGTTCTCCTTTAATCACCATGGTAACGTTGGAACTGGTTCTCATACTAAACATCCCAGAACCAGTTTACACCGGAGGTCTCCTTATTTGGTATGAATGACAATGTGTCATTCCATTTGATTATCTCATTTAACTTCAATGGGAGTGGATTTAAAATAGAATTTAAAAACTGCGATTAATCACCAATACTATGCGATTAATCAGTTTAAAAAAAAAAAATCATTTGACAGACCTAATATATATATATATATATATATATATATATATATATATATATATATATATAGACACTACAACACAAGTATTAAACAATGAACAACTTCAACAATGAATGACAGGTAAACATCAACGATGACAACAAAAGCTAACTCTTTAAAAAGGTTTAGATGAACGCATTGTGGTCTGTGTACCTGGAATGCCGGGCTCTCCCTTGGCTCCCTTCTGTTCTTGGGGAGGCGGGCTGCTTCCAGGAGGTCCTTGTACCCCAGGGTCTCCTCTGTCTCCCTTCACACCCGAAGAGCCAGGTGTACCCGGTCTCCCGGGGAAACCGTCTTCACCTGGGAGAAGGAGGGGAAGGAGGAGGAGGAGGTGAAAGGGGAGATGAAGGTGCTGAGCCCTATTCAAGGTTCAAGATGTTTTATTGTCACTGTGGTTGCACACTAGTGTACATTCACACAAGTGTGTGGTTGTGTGTTGGCTGGAAGGTTCTGTTACAGAAAAGATATAAGATAGATAAGATAAAATACAAAATAAAATATAATAAAAGACATATAATAAAAGATATATATTAAAAGATATATAAATAAAAGATATAAGGCATATAAATCTAAAAATATGCATGCGTACCTTTAGGTCCAGGGAAGCCAGGTCCTCCCGGACCTCCAGGTCCTCCAGAAGGTCCTGGAGATCCTATTGGTCCCATGTCTCCTTTGACACCTACAGCCAATCAGATTACAGTCACATGGTTAATCGTTTCATTTGATTGGCTAGAAGATTAGCTTAACGCTAACTCATAACTCATAGATACAAGTGCTTTTGCAGAGCCAATGATGTGATGGCAACAGCAGGGGGAGGCTGTTCCATGTTGTTACAGCAAAGTGTACAACGCTCCTGTCAAGGCTTTTCATTCGATCTTTACCTGGAAGTCCGGGCAGTCCGTCCCGTCCAGGCCCACCAGGGGGTCCTGGGGTTCCCACAGGTCCTGGAGAACCAGGGAAACCAGGGTTTCCTCTCTCTCCCGGCAGACCGGTACTGTCCAGACCTGGGGGGCCGGGGTCTCCCTTTTCACCGTTGGAGCCCGGGAACCCTGGCGGAAAAGTTGGTTCAAATTGTATTTATCCTGAGGGAAATTGTTATTGTGATAGTTTCTCCGCTCAAGATAGACAAAAAATAGAGAATATAAATAAAATAAGTAAAAAGTATAATAAAGGCAATAAAAATGTCAAAAATGTACATCAAATATATGTGTAAAACTGTAACTATGAAGTGGTTTAAATGCTGGGATATTGCACATTGAATTGAACCATGAGATATTGAGATATGAACATTTCAATTGAAGTAATTCAATTGAATCCCACACAAGGGAAGTTACCTGGGGTTCCCATCAGGCCTGGGGGTCCGGGGGGTCCCGGGGGCCCCTGGGAGCCGATGGACAGTGATCCTGGGGGGCCTCTGAGACCCTGGGGACCAGGGGTACCGGGTTCACCTGGGGGGGTGGGAGAGACAGAGAGAGACAAGGGTACAAATGAACTAGGAACATTTGGACGATCACATTGAGTTTCTAGAGATGCACCAAATACCAAATGTGACTATGAAGTGTTCTTCTGCGGTCGGTTCAGATTCAGATTTATTCAGAGAAAATTGTTTGGTGGGGTATTCTGACCTTTGTATCCGGGGCCGCCGTCTAAACCAGACCGTCCAGGAGAACCTGGGTTTCCAGGGAAACCGGCGTCTCCCTTGAGTCCTGGATGTCCTTTAGACCCGGGGAACCCTGGAGAACCGGCAGGGCCCGGAAGTCCGAAGCCTGGTTCACCCTGAGAGACACATTAAAAATAAACATCAGTCAATCTGTCAGAGGACTGCTTTACATGAGCGTTGTGAAGCAACATCAACTTGTTTCCGCAAAAACAAGTTGTACAAAAACATGTATTGGGGAAATGCGCCTCATCTATTGTATTTGAGTGTTTGAACTGTTGTGAAGCCATGTGTGTCTTGTGTTGTTGAAAGGTGCTGTGTAAGCAGATTGAACATCGTCCTCCAGGGAGCGTCAACAAGGGCCAGACCTTGGCTCCTGGGAATCCAGGCTGGCCAGGGAGTCCGTCCACCCCTGGTCTTCCGCCTCCACCAGGAGATCCTGGCTGGCCGGCAATACCTGGGAATCCTGGAGAGACCAAGGAAGGAAGGAGACGAGGAGACGAAGAAAGGAAAACAGTGAGCATAGGTCACTTCTCTTGCCTGATGATATTGTTCCCTAAAGGCAAAACTAACCAGAGACAACAGAACACATACAACACATTGCTGTTTTCTTGAAATTGGTTGCAGCAGGTGATGTCACTTGGGTTTGTGTGTGTCAGAATTTGTGACATCAGGAAACGATAACTGAGGAATTGAATCTCATGTTTATGGACTTAAAAGGGGAAGAAGATGAAGAGGAGACAGAGGAGGAGACAGAGGAGGAGACAGAGGAGGAGGAGGAGGAGGAGGAGGAGGAGGAGGAGGAGGAGGAGGAGGAGGAGGAGGAGACAGAGGAGACAGAGGAGGAGGAGGAGGAGGAGGAGGAAGAAATGGAACGGGTGTTGTCCTAACCTTTGCCACCAGGTGGTCCTGGGAGTCCGATTCCAGGGATTCCAGGGTCACCCTTAATTCCTGGTAACCCTGGGAAACCAGGCTGTCCGGGCTGACCTGGGTTGCCTGGCAACCGGGAGTGACAGGAGAACGGAATCGTGAAGCTATCTCACACAACAATAATGGAATAGGACAATAACTCATCGTAGCACAATACCACTGACATACTGTGGTGGTTTAATTTCTGTACCTGGCTGCCCAGGTGAGCCGGGGTCTCCGTCTTGTCCTCGTGGTCCGGGCAGACCCTTCTCAGCCACTGTCCGACCTGGTTCACCTTTAGTACCTGGAGGGGTCAGAGGTTGGAGGTTAGGGAACCAGGAAGTGGACTTCAAAACAGGAAGTTAAGGTAAAGGAACAAACAACAAATGCTGATTCTACTCTTTCTGCCACAAGCTATATACAGATTTGTATATGTATAATTTATGTAAATATTTACCTTAATATGACATTTTTATATTCATATGACATTCTTATTTATTTTCTTTACCCGCAATTACAGTAGTATACTTTTACATACATGTCCATTGTACCTTATCTCACAAATGGAACCCATACAACCAATTGTATTTCTGCTCATTTATTAATCACATGCTAGGTGCTAGATATCTGTAGCATGGTCATGGTCATCACAGAGTGTATGGATGCTGCATCTCTTTAGCATGTAGCACGTAGCATGTATGATGGGCATGAATCACATGCTAGGTGCTACACCTCTTTAGCATGTAGCATAGTCATGTTAGCACATAGCATGTTAGCATGTTATCATGGTGTGGTACCTGGGGACCCTGGACCTCCGGGTCTTCCGGAGACTCCCTGGACACCCTTCTCTCCTGGGGGCCCCTGGGGGCCGAACCCTGGAGACCCCGGGGGGCCTCTGTCTCCTGGCTGGCCCGGGAGACCCGAATCGCCGGGATTGCCCCGCTCTCCTTTCACTAGCAGGGAGCCCTGATGGACACACAGAAACACACACATGTAGAAACATGGACACATAGGATAACACACACACATCAAAACATGCAGACAATGGCATAAGTAGTAATATGTAGTAGTACAGGTTTAAAATCATGCAGTAAAGATGCTCATGTTTGACCAGTATAAACCAGTACAAACCCAGTATAGTCCAGTATTATCCCGTATAATCCAGTATACCCATTATAAACCAGTGCAAACCTTGTATATTTCAGTGTAAACCAGTATAATCCAGTATTACCCAGTATAAATCAGTATAAACCAGAATAATAGTATAACTCAGCATAAACCCAATATAAACCAGTGTAAACCAGTTCAAACTAGTATAAACACAATAGAAACACAACAGAAAGTCAGTTCAAACCAGTATAAACCCAGGATATACACAATAGAAACACAATAGAAAGCCAGTTCAAACCAGTATGAACCCAGCTCACCGGTGTCCCTTTAGCTCCGGGTGCGCCAGGGGAGCCATCGCGACCGGGTCGTCCGTCAAGGCCGGGTAGGCCAGCGGGTCCGGGGAACCCACTGTCTCCCTTATCTCCCCTCACACCGTTCACTGCGAGAGCATCACCTGGGTCTCCCTTCTCTCCTGGGTAGCCTGGGGCTCCCACTGACCCAGGAGGTCCCTGTAGAGGACGAGGTGAGGAGGAAGAGGAGGAGAGGTAAAGGAGGAGGTGACGAAGAGAGGAAGAGGAGGATGAGAAGAGGAGTGGGATGAGAGGAGGAGGGGGAGGTGGGTAGGAGAAGAGGAGAGGAGGAGGGAAGCAAAGAGAGGAGGAGAGAAGTGAATAGAGTAGGAGTAGGAGTAGGGGGAGGAGGATGAATAGTAGAGGGGAAGGAGTGGGAGAGGAGGAAGGAGGATGAGGGGGGGGGGGGGGTCTTAAATGATTCTGGTTATGTGTGAGATGCTGATGTCAGATATGTGTCTCTAGGTTGTAACCAGGAAGTGTAACCAGGAAGTACTCACTGCGCTTCCAACAGAACCAGGCTGTCCAGGGAAACCTCTGTCTCCTTTGATTCCTTGACCTCCAGGTGTTCCTAACAAATACCAGCAGTACTACGGTTACTACTACTACTACTACTAGTATTATTACTAATACTATTACCAAGATAAGATTACTTAGTATCAGAGTTACTTACCAGACGGGAAAATCTACGACTGTTACTACAACAAATACTACTACAGTTACTACTACTGCTATATTACTACTGCAGCTACTACTACTATTACTATACTACTACTACTATTATTACTAGTACTTTTACTAAGATAAGATTACTTAGTATCCGATACTAAGTTACTTAACAGATGGGAAAATCTATGACTGTTCCTACTACTAATACTACTACAGTTACTATTATTACTACTAAACATACTACTATAGTTACTACTACTACTACAGCTACTACTATTGTTATACTACTACAACTACAGCTACTACCACTACTACTACTACTACTATTATTACAAGTACTATTACTAAGATAAGATTACTTAGTATCAGATACTAAGATACTTACCAGACAGGAAAATCTACGACTACTTATACTACTGCAGTTATTATTATTATTACTACTACTGCTACTACTACTACTACTGCTACTACTACTACTACTACTACTACTACTACTACTACTACAACTACTACTACAACTAGCTACTACCACTACCACTACTACTACTACTACTACCGCTACTGTACTACTATACTACAACTACTACTAATGTATGAATACGTTGGGGTGTTACCTGGGAAGCCAGGTGCTCCGGCAGGTCCCTGGGGTCCTGGGATAGGGTTGCTGCCTCCCACACAGTTCACACAGGTTTCTCCCTTCTCACCTGAAACAACAGCAGCATGTGATCAGAGGCTTCAACACATAGTGAGTGCTTTTCACACCTGGCGAGACAGCTAGGGGGGCGCTAGCCAGGTGTTAGCATCCAGATGTGTAGCGCTTATATGCATGTTGGGGTGTGATTTGGTTTGGCTGCACTTTAACTGTGCGTTTG
>JAOPHQ010004719.1:17500-27500 GCA_030340625.1 Merluccius polli | reverse complement strand
AGAGAGAGAGAGAGACACACACACAGAGAGAGAGAGAGAGAGAGAGAGAGAGAGAGAGAGAGAGAGGCCCAGAGAGAGAGAGAGAGGCCCCAGAGAGAGAGAGAGAGGCCCAGAGAGAGAGAGAGAGAGAGAGAGAGAGACACACACACAGAGAGAGAGAGAGAGAGAGAGAGAGAGAGGCCCAGAGAGAGAGAGAGAGGCCCAGAGAGAGAGAGAGAGAGAGAGAGACACACACACAGAGAGAGACAGAGAGAGAGAGAGAGGCCCGAGAGAGAGAGAGAGAGAGAGGCCCAGAGAGAAAGAGAGAGAGAGACACAGAGAGAGAGAGAGAGAGAGAGAGGGAGAGAGGGAGAGAGAGAGGTAGGTGATAGCTGGGCAGCCTCACCAGTCCACTTCGGAGGGCTTAGTGGGGTCAGGACCCCCCGGCGTGTTTCCACCCGGGACCACAGCTGTTTCCTCCGCTAACGCCGCCGCCGCCGGACGCCGCCGGACGCGACCGCATCACCAGAGCGTACCAAGAGAGAGAGAGAGGGGGGATAAAAGCAGGGGGGGGGGGGGGGGTGGAAACAGGGATGACTAACAGACTAGAGGAATAATGTGCATCATCAGCAAGAGGAAGAGGAAGAGGGTCGTTTGTGTCGCTCCCCAGGACGGCTATTTAAAGTACGACAAAGGTTGTGTGTGTGTGTGTGTGTGTGTGTGTTTTTTATTTTTATTTTTTAAAAGGACATATATGGCCGTAAACGAGGACAAGTCGCGGGCGCGGGTGGCGTGATGTTAACGCCGCTAATTAACGGGCCGGGCCGCCGCCATCAGAGCGTCGCTCTAGGTGGCGTCACACCTTGACCAAGATAGTGTCATTCATCAGCAGTTTCTTTTTTAAAAGGGAGCAGCGTTGGCGTTGGCGTTGGCGTTGGCGGCGCTCGCTAAAGGGGGGCCGCATGCCGCGCCGCACGGCCGCACGCCAGTGTTGTTGTCAGGTTGTTAAGCCTCTCTGATGGCGTCTGCGCCGCTGGTATCCGTTACGCCTGCCGAGCCGTTTTTAGCCCAGCCTTTATTTAGCCGGTGACCTGTGGGGCCGGGCGCCGCCGCGCGATTGGCTGGTTGAATAGCGCAGCGCAGCAGCGCTTATCCAGGACACGCGTAGCGGTATCCGACCCGCATGCGGCGTTGTGCTGTGATGATGTCACCGCTCGGAGACCGCACTGAGCTTCGGGTCGGCTTTGCGCCGGCTTACTGGAGGAATTAACAGTTTGTATGAGTAATATTTACAGTCTCAAGCTTCTTGTTATGTTATTTGAATCGATGATGAATGCGCGATCGATTTCGCCCCCCGCGGCGGCAGATTTGCTTTTTAAGTGGATTCTCGTTCTGAAGTCTGATGTTGCCGTTGGTTACCGGTGACACTGGGTTATATATTTACAAGGTTGTCCCTGTCCATAAATGCACAAAAAAAGTCCCATGAAAATATAAATAAAGTGTCTATGAGCTAACTATGCTCTGGACTAATGGCATGATGACACAATTAGTGAGTATGTTGGGACAGGGAGAACCAGGCCAACAGAACAGAACCGGGCCAACAGGAACAGAACCGGGCCAACATCATGGACAGGGTCAAAAACGAACCCCATGACCCCCCAACAGTGTTGCTGCTGTTGTTGTTGTTGTTGTTTACTCAGACGACACCCAGCCTCAGTCACCTGAGTGTGAAGGTCTGCACCTGGTGGCACCCTGCTGTGTCCTGCCTGGGAAACACAATGCAGTGACAGTGCAGTCTGTGTTCCCTTGCTTGCGGTTGTGTAATCATCCGTTCGGCGCATTATTCATTTGCTCCTTCTAACGCCACCGTCTGTGAAATCGGCCGCCGCCGCCGCCGCCGCCATCACCGCCGCCGCAGCTTTCTTTAGGACAGTGGATACGAAGGGGTGACTTGAGACGGTGACTGGGGGGAGCGAGGCTGAAAGCAGCGGCAGTAACTGGAAAATGTGCTCAGCGGAGCGCAGACCGCCGCCAAGGAGTCAGCCGGATAAAAGTGGGCGTGGCTTGGCGGGAGCTGAGTCCGATGACACCCCACAAGGCCTCCTTCTGAGGGTCCCCAGGAAACAGGAAGTGGGCGTGGCTTGGCGGGAGCCGAGTCCGATGACGCCCCACAAGGCCTCCTTCTGAGGGTCCCCAGGGAACAGGAAGTGGGCGTGGCTTGGTGGGAGCTGAGTCCGATGACGCCCCACAAGGCCTCCTTCTGAGGGTCCCCAGAACACGGGAAGTGGGCGGGGCTTGGGGAAGGTCACCCGCCAATCATCATGAACCCTTGACAAACCGTTCTGGATCATTTTTGGGTGGTGTCTGGTTGGTCGTTTTGTGATTATGCCACGCCCCTTTTGGGCTGGTTGGCGTGACAACTTACTTGGCCCATAGCCAACATACAGTAAAAACGTATTCACTTAGTGTTGATGCCATGACTGGAGTTGGCTAATGATCTCATTATGTCAGTCATACGCGGGTATTTCTTTTATTTCTTAAAGGTTTTAATGATAAAACTTGTTTCTGTAATTCGTTTTTTAATGCATCCACCAATAATCCTCCCAAGAGGAACAAAAACGTTAATTCGAAGCTGATGGCTATTTCCAGTAATTTGTACGTTTCACCTTGATATCCTTGAAACAAGCTGTGTTTTACTACCTGGTGGTCGTAAAATACCATTTAGCCATTAGCTCATCTGTCTCTTTTAGCCTTGAGGAACGACTCGGACTCCTTCAAATCGTCTTTGCGCCGGGAGAGTAAACACCGTCTGACGGATACGGGACAGACGAAACGATCTTGAAACTCAAAGGGAAATTGCATTTATTTTTTTTGAATCCTTTATCTAAACACATTGGGGGTAAGGATCACTTCTTCAAGAGGGAACTGTCCAAAATATAAGCAATAAATTGTTTGGTTCAGTGGGGGGGTCATCATCTGTGCTTGACGCCTCGGCTGCATGTCATTATTCAAGCTCCTCAGAAGCAGCTTCGTGTTTTCCTATTTACATAGAGTTTGCATTCATAGGAGTATAAAGTATAAATGTCTGCTTTAGTAGCAGCCAGACATACCTGACTAAGTGGTGCATGACAACCTGCTGTACACACATTATTATAAAAGCTCATTATTATTGAGGCATTTCGCAAAGTGGCCGCCATCGTTTGCTTCAGGAGTGTTTCGCGGTGTCTGTCACCCTGGATTTACTGACCGAAGCAAAAAGGACAGCGCACACACACACACACACACAGTAGTATATCATCTCTGTCTACCTATTAGTCACACAGCCCATTAAACTCTTCATTAAGCCCGGTTTAAAGAGATGCTGTCACCTCCGCTTCGCTGGACCTCGTGATTGAGCGCATCTGTGTTCTGACGCGCGGTACGAAAGCGGAGATGTTCAGATCAGCTCCTTCTCCAGGTGGATATTGGTTTGCTTGCGGTTGGTAATGTCAAATATTGTGAAATATTATTTCTCGATCTATGACCGGCGTTCCTGGTGCACAATGCTGTGGCCTAGATGTAACTCCTGGCTGAAAAAGATTAGCCAGGGAGTCTCTGCATACATTACCTCTCACAATGTCATTTGTAGTGCAAGCATATGAATATAAAAAAGGAGAGGAATTAGCACAGCTCGTATGTAAAGGTTTGTTTCCATCGAGGACCACTTTGGAAATAAGTGGTTTAAGTGATGCTTTTAAGTGGTGTCCTCTGGGGGTTGTTGTACCTTGAGACTCCCTTGGAGTCGTTTGTGCTTTTAAATTCCTAATAAAAAAAGCAAATCTAATCAAAAGGTCGATTCTCGCAGACGGTGGATGTCCCCACAGTGTTTAGGTCAATACCTAATACTTTTTCCTCGTACATTGTGTCTCGGGAGACGGGGGGGGGGGGGGGGGGGGGGGGGTGGGGGAGCTTTTTTTAGCCGCCGAGCTTCGCCGCGTCTCTGGTGGCACATCAGTGAGGCTGGCCGGTCCGAAACCCGGCGAAGTGTCTCCTAGGATCTTGTTAGACGCTGACCTTCAGCGACCGGCGCGCCGCTCATATTGTGTCTCCCGTTGAGCAAAACCAACAAACAAACCCGACAAAACAATACAAAAATAAAATAAGCCAAACGAGTTGTGCTTTTTTTTCTTCTTTTTTTTAAAGAAGTGGACTCTGAACTTATTTAATGACCACAACAACAATTTGTTGGTATGCATGCTTTGTGGGCATTGACACACACACACACACACAAGAAGAGAAAAAAAAGACAGGAAGCTGTTGTTTTGGATTCAATTAGCAGTTAGCTCGAGTTAGCTAACTGTAAACGTGGCGTGAAATAAAAGACTAAACATTTTGCGGTAGACCGACTCCTGTAGGTCCTAACTAACGAGATCCCTTGTGAAGAACAAAAGAGAGGAAAAACACAGTGTGATTCATTGAATTTGATTTTAAAGCAAACAAATGCAGACGCTCCCTTGTGGGTTAAACGCCGCGCTTGAAGACGCCGCTACATCCAATCGATCCATCATGGCTGGAAAGCTTTCGCTGAAGAGCAGAAGCTGATTGGTTCTGATCGCAGCCTGTCCCCGGACCGGTGAACCCCCCCCATGCTGAGCGCACCCAATACTCCCCCACCCCTCTCCCTCCCCCTTTCTCCTCCCCCTCCTCCCCCTCCTCCTCCCTCGCTCTAGTGAATCGATGGAGCTGGAGGCGGCACCTGAGTGGCCCCCGCACCGCAGGCTGCTGCTGCTCTGTGTTTTGGTGGAGTGATGAAGGGCTGTTGTCAGCCTGCATGAGGGCCAACAGCCATCACACAGGCAACCGGAGACCCGCTCTCATACAGCCGGCCCCTTAAACACGCAATCCAGACCCATTATATCGTGATGTGTGGGTGGATGAGTGGGTTAGTGGGGGGGGGGGGGGGGGAATGAGTGCATGTGTGTGTGTGGTTGTACAGGGGGGGATTGTGTGTGTGTGTGTGTGTGTGTGTGTGTGTGTGTAGGAGGACACAGACAGTGCTACATACTGGATTAGTGTGTTTGTGTGCAGAGATGGGGAACACGAAGCTATAGAGACATTGGTAACTGGATTTGTTAAAGCACAATAATGGCATGATTGTGTTTGTGTGCCAACAAGCTCAAATATCGCTTCTCCCAACAAGCAAATATTTTGTATTTGTGACGTGCAGTTATGCTTGCTGTATTTATTTTTATTGTAAACACAATCCTAATATGCTAAACGCTCTGGAAGACATGAAACTATGAGACTATTTATTCACACACAGTTGGAAAAAGTCTGCCCAGGAAACAAAGACAGAAACTATTTATTCACAGTTGGAAAAAGTCTGCCCAGGAACAAGAGACAGAAACTATTTAGTCACAGTTGGAAAAAGTCTGCCCAGGAACAAGAGACAAGACACAAACTGACAGAACAAGTCGAGATACTAATATATAAAAACAACACAAACTCACACACACACACACACACATGGTGATGATCAAAGTCAGGACCGCTCGGAGGAGACGGGTATCTGTTGTAAAGTCATTGTCAGACTTTACAAGCAACACGAGACCACACACACCAGAACTGACTCTGGGCGTTTTTACATTAGGGTTACGATCGCCTCCCCCCACTCTTCTCCCCCCCCCCCCCTCCCCCCCCACCGCTCAGCTTTCACATGAGTCATTTCCACATGCGTGTCTACGCCCTTCGGTACAGTAGGGGGCGTATGCACCGAGTCGGTTTGGGATTCGCCAATAAACACAAAGAAGAAGAGTACACTACGCCAGTGATTCTCAACTGGTGGGTCGCGACCCCTAAGTGGGTCTTGAGGGCATTTTGAGTGGGGCACAGAGCCAAACCTTCAACTTTTGAAAGAAGCCCATGAATTAACTAATGGTTTAATGTTAATTCATGTTTCAATGGCTCACTATTTAATTGAGTTTAGCCCCAATTGTCGCAGCTTTTTGTTCGCTCCGTGTTTTTAACAATAGATTAAGGCATTGTTGATTACTACTATACTGGTAAATACATTTTTTTATTTTTGGGTTGTGACTTAATGACTAAAGACACATGTGGGTCCTGAGGCAAGACCAGTTGAGAACCACTGCACTATGCGTCATTTGCTTATGTTGTCTCCTTCACGCTGTGCCTACTGTGTTATTGATATTTTAAGACAATATCCAGAAAGACGCTCTCTCCTCTCGCCTGCCTTCCTACTTTATCAGCTACGGCCGCGCGGTCCGGAGGATGAGATTTAATAGCGGTCCACTTCTGTGTTTTCAAGTGGCCTGGCATGGCTTGTTGATCCATGCCAGGGTTACGGTACACAGCGTTCACACTAATCAAACAAACTGGACTCTGGGGTCAAGTGGACTTGGATCCGGGCCCCGGGTCCCTGATGTGAAAACGCCCCAATTTACTCATGTGCAATATTAATGTATACTAAAACTATGCGATATTAATATTCCCTGATAATGTGAGCTAAACCGTTTAGTCTGTTTACTTATTCATTATATCTTTTAATTATATCTTGCGTTTTTACATTATATCTTGGCTTTTCTTACTGATGCTTAGTGCTATTGTGCTGTAACATAATCCATCATTTTATAGTATGAAGGTTGAAGTTTCCCTTACAAAGTATTTTCCATGTTGCTTCCTCGGTTCCCTGAGGAAATCAGCTGTAGGAATAAGCCCCGCCCACAGTCACATGACCAGGATGTCATGTGATGTTTGGCCGCCATCGTCTGTTTTTTCCGATACGTGCCATTTGGTAGCCGCTTTTATCCAAGGCACGAAGGCGCGTGGGTGCGTACATTCCCGGCGCGGGTGGTCCCCCGGCGGGAATTGAACCGCTAACCCCTGGCAACAGTCGCCATGCTGTGTGGGGCCAGACAGGATCACATGTTGTTCTGTGGTGCAGGAAGGACTTGCACACTTGCTGTACACTTCTATGAAGCGGGCTTTTATCTCAAATATCACATGGCCATATCACCATGTACACACACTGACACACACACACTGACACACACACACACACACACACACACACACGCACACACACACACATAATCGATGCTCTGAGGCAGTAGATAGATGAACCGGTGCATAACATCGACGATCACATCCCTGGGTGTGTTCATCTCTGAGCTGCATCTTCTCTAACATCACCTCAAACCAATCCTCTCCATCTCCATCTCTCGTTCACCGCTGACTCATCGTAGAAACGTGTCGTATAGAAGTAGTACTCCTGTTTTTGTTTAAGTAGTCATAAGTCCTACGTTGGGTAGTGAAGGGGTTCGGGTGGTTGACAACCAGCCAGAAGGTACTGGGTTCGATCCCAGGTGTCCAACGCCTAGGGAGAGTGGGGTAGGATGAGCCAATTTATATTTATGTTGTCTTCTAGACATGGAAAAATGAGCCAGAAGTACAATGAAAACGTCTCCCCTTATTTCAGGAAACATGCTGGACTTGCCCCAGGTCAGGGGTGAGTTGATCCATCTGACTTTTTAAGTTTAAACCTGAGCATAATTTCCATTTTCCTTTTCCAAATAGTCTCATTTGTTTTTCTTAACGCTAACTTAAACAACTTAAAACCAAAAATAAAAACCCGTCTTCAGCACCTCACTCATCATTTTCCAGTATTGCCGGTCTGCCCCCGGATTCTTCTGATGAAATCCTGCATTCACTTCGTTGTCCTCAAGTCTCTCAGCTGAGCCGATGTAATGGCAACGCTTGCATTCGGTTGCACATTTTATGACGACAAAGTCACCAACTAACAGATCTGAGACGCCGGATTCACTCCTCCCACTCCCACAGCTTTCATACTCAGTAACTGTCAACAAGTGGGACGGAAAATCACTCTCCTCAGAGCCGCTGTACTCTGATTCTCCTCTCCGTTTGTTCTTCCCTCGTTCTTTGATGTTACTTTTCCTTTTGCCCCCTTTCTGTTTGTTGTTTCTCTCTTCATTGAGCCCTTTCAATTTCCTGCTTTTCAGGTGTATCACTCGGGATTCTTGTCTTCACACGCTTTCGCTTTGTTTGCGCCCTGGGCAGCTGACTTCTGAGTAAGGGTAGGATTTCCGTAGGAGACTCTGATCCAGGGAGGCTGGGGTGCGAATCTGTGCCTCTTGGAGAAGCACATGCATGTGAATGGCGGCTCAGCGGAGATGGAGGTTGAAACGACGGGTGGGCCGTCTGCAGGGAGTGTACAGTATGCCTGGAAAGCAAAGACAAGACATGAAAGATAATCATGATGCGAATCAGAGTAGTGAAACCACACAAGTAAAGCAAAAAAACAATTGCAACTGAACAGCCGCAAATAGAAATCCTGGTAAATGGAGCTGATAAGTAAACACATGTGCTAGTCTGTTATAAATGTGCCTGTTGTACAGTATATATTGCATTAATTGTTATTAATGTAGTGAAATATATTAATCTACATTAGACCATCACTTCATTGAAGGCTGTAGCTCTTCTCAAAGACGTCGCTTCAGGCATACGGCAGGAGAGATGGTGCAATCCTTGACCCAATCTCAACCTAAAAGCATATAATCTTTTATATCAAGATACTGTATTCAACTACACAATATAAGTTAGCCATTGCTGAATCATCATGTCACTTCCTGCACACGCTGCCTGCTAAACCGTTCTCCTTCCTGTCGTTGGGGACAGCAGTGTGGTTTCTCTCTGCCAACTCTAATGCCAGCTCCCAGCAGGTCTCTGGAGGAAGGCCATGCTGCTGGTCAGCCGGCATATTGATGTAGTCTGCAGGCTCCTTCTCCTCCACCTCCTGGGTGAAGACCCACTGTGCCCTGCTGTTTTTACTTCCTTGTTATCTTAACTCCGTCAATATTACGTATTATTATTAGTCTTCTGCCACTGATCTGATGGATTTTCCACAGATGACATCAATGGCCGCTCTCTCCATCTCTCCAAGCGGCGTTGAGCCCCAGTCGGTTCTTCTCTTGTAGGTTCTTGGCTTGATAGGTTTTCTGCAGAGTTTAACATATGATGATAAACCAAACCGGTTGTGTATTACTACATTGAAATACCGCTGACTCATCGTAGAAACGTATCTTATAGTAGTACTCCTGTTTTTGTTTAAACAGTCATAAGTCCTACGTTGGGTAGTGAAGGGGTTAGGGTGGTTGACAACCAGCCAGAAGGTACTGGGTTCGATCCCAGGTGTCCAACGTCTAGGGAGAGTGGGGTAAGATGAGCCAATTTGTACTTATGTTGTCTTCTAGACATGGAAAAATTAGCCAGAAGTACAATGAAAACGTCTCCCCTTATTTCAGGATGTGTCCTATCAATGGAAATGACAAGGATTATGAACATGCTGGACTTGCCCCAGGTCAGGGGTGAGTTGATCCATCTGACTTTTTAAGTTTAACCCTGAGCATAATTTCAAAAAGTAATGTCATAATACATTTTCCTTTTCCAAATAGTCTCATTTATTCTTCATCATTTTTGGCATGATAGGTTTTCTGCAGAGTTTAACATAATGATAAACCAAACCGGTTGTGTATTACTACATTGAAATACCATTTCATACTTCAAAGACTTAACTTAACTTCAGTGCCTTATGGTAGGGACTGAATTAATGGTCACATGACACCTGTAGGCATCCATGAGCAAGATGCCCTCACCCCTATAACTGCGCCTTAATGGCCTTAATCTGTATTCTGTCATTGTGGATAAAAGTGTCTGCTAAACCGCTAGCTGGTTTTAGCAGTAATAGCAGCAGTAGTCTCAGTAGTGAACCAACACCCAAGAAAGCAAAACAATCAGCGGGTTTATATCGACTCCAAGGCTTCCTACTGGGTCCAATTCCCCGCATGAAGCACCTCAGTGATGATTTACAGACCATAATAATCATCATGCTTCACAAATGTTACTGACAGATTTTCACTTCGGCAGTCTCAAACTTTCCCCCAGCCTTTCTACTCGTCTTTGTAAAAAAAAAAAAGGTCAAAGTCGACGCATCCGACACATGGAGGAG
>JAOPHQ010004719.1:0-12500 GCA_030340625.1 Merluccius polli | reverse complement strand
GCCAAGCATAACATGTTTTCAATGGCAAAACAACACAACAACAAAAAAATGTTGCGCCGCTATTTTCTGCATCGCTCAACTCCCGGATATTACCTCCCTGTCTCCCGTCTCCCTCGCCGTCTCGGAGAAGACGAGAGAAATGGCTTTTAAAGCCCCCCCCCCCCCCCCCCCATCCTTCTGTGCCCAGTAAAGTATTGGCTGTTTATTTGGTAGATACAGCGTTTGCCCTAAAGGTCTCTTCGTTTTTATATTTGTCACTTTATCTGACTCAGGGGAGACGCTCCCTATTTTCGAGAGGTGTTTTTTGGGGGGGGGGGGAGGGAGGGGTGAGGGGGGTGGGTGAGGTGGGAGTGGGGGAGGGGGGAGGTACATTTGAGCCCCTGCAAACAATGGCAGACATGAGTTCATTAGTGGCGAAGAGAGACAGTCTCAGACCCGCTGATGAAAGCTGATCCTCTTCAGCTTGGCTTCCTCACTGAGACCAGAGAGGCTGAGGCTAATAACACCTACCTCAACCCCCCCCCCCCCCACCCCCTAACCCCCCCTAACCCCCCCCCCCCCCACACACACACACACACACACACACACACACACACACACACACACACACACACACGCGTGTCCCCTTGACTGGCACGCCCACATGTGTTTGGCAGGCTTTCATTACAATTCAAATTGACAAGCAGTAATTGAGGAGGTGGCGGTGGGGGGGGGGGGGGGGGGGGTTTGGCGTGTGTGTGTGTGTGTGTGTGGGGGGGGGGGGTTGGCGTGAGGGGGGGGGGGTTAGCGTGGGCGCGCTTCAACGCTGAGAGCACTCACACATGAATCACATCGTTGGGGACATTAGCTGCACCTCACCTGCTGAATATTTATAGAGCAACCCCCCCCTTGAATTGAGGGGTCCTATAGGTGATTTGGGGGGGGGGGGAGGGGGGTGAGGGAGGGGGGAGGGTGCTGTCTGGGCTGTCTGTGATTAACGCCTGAATGCGCGGCGGCGCTTTATCTGGCGTCCGGCAGCCACCCGGTCCCACTGAATGTCAGTGCAATTAAAGGCGGCGCGGCCCGGCGGTGCAGCAGGCGTGATACGCCGCCGCGCCGCATTGGCTGATTGCAAACAAAGAGCGGGAAAACGCGGCGGCGGCGGCGGCTTGAGGAGCGGTCGCCGAAGCGCCGGCCTTTCATTCCTTAATCACCTCCACTTCCCATTAGGGGGGGATTTCTCTTCTTTTTGTTTCCAACTGTCTCCCTGTTCTGTTCTTTCTTTATTTCGTTATTTCCCATGGGGACGGATGAAATATGACGGGTGAGGGATAGAGAATGAGAGAGGAGAGGGGGGAGAGAGTGGGGAAGGGGGAGAGGGGGGGAGACAAAGAGAGAGACTACTTTTCTCTACGCTTTAGAAACTTCTCAGTTGAAAGGCCCGGAGACGAAATGAGGAGCAGTAGAGAGAAACTGAGGAGGTGAACAGTGTTGAACTCACCGTCCCACGAAATCACACCGCTGGTCAGCGGAGCGTCTCCAGGAAGTGAGGTCATCACCGTCAGGTCTTCAAAACCCCACGCAGCTAGTTAGCTCTGGGGTTAAAACGCAGCGAGCTAAAGCTAGCTCTGTGGTTTAAAATGCAGCTATCTAAAGCTAGCTCTGTGGTTTAAAGCACAGCTATCTAAAGCTAGCTCTGTGGTTTAAAACACAGCTATCTAAAGCTAGCTCTGTGGTTTAAAATGCAGCTATCTAAAGCTAGCTCTGTGGTTTAAAACACTATCTAAAGCTAGCTCTGTGGTTTACAATGCAGCGAGCTAAAGCTAGCTCTGTGGTTTAAAACACAGCTATCTAAAGCTAGCTCTGTGGTTTAAAATGCAGCTATCTAAAGCTAGCTCTGTGGTTTAAAACACTAAAGCTAGCTCTGTGGTTTACAATGCAGCGAGCTAAAGCTAGCTCTGTGGTTTAAAGCACAGCTATCTAAAGCTAGCTCTGTGGTTTAAAATGCAGCTATCTAAAGCTAGCTCTGTGGTTTAAAACGCAGCTATCTAAAGCTAGCTCTGTGGTTTAAAACACAGCTATCTAAAGCTAGCTCTGTGGTTTAAAGCACAGCGAGCTAAAGCTAGCTCTGTGGTTTAGCACACAACTCGACTAAAGTAACCGAAGTATAACTCGATTATCCCTTCAGTAGCTCTGTGAAGCCTTGCGGGGCTAACGGACGTTGTTCTCAGTGCGGTAATATCCTCATAATCATTAATAATACAACAATCAGGATAAAGTTCAGTTAGCTGTGTGGATAATACACTGAGGCCATGCAGTGATTTCATAATAATGTAATCCCTTTTTAAAATATTTCTTGTGAAAGGCATATAAACTCAAAATGCATTTTGATTCATTAATTACCAAATTGAAATCCCTTTTGTTTTGCAATTCCTCAGATGAAAGACGAATGACAGCGGACCCCAAATGTCTTCTGCTTTGTAGCGCAGCGGATAAAACCCAAAGCTTCACAACATAAGTCAGTCCTAATTGTTTGAAGTGTTAGTGTTGACTTGGGGCTTAGGGACTTGGTGGTTAAAATTGGATATTATATTTCTCTTTTCATTGTTGTCCACCACTACAAACAAACACACCTGACGAGTTCTCCTGCTCCTCCACTTCAGTTTAAATGACCGTAGTTAATGAAAATCAGCAGTTATGTGACATCCGCTCGCCCATACGCTGTACTTTCTCTTATCCTCTGCTAAGACAAGACACTTTTTTTTCCTGCCGTCGGAGTATGAATGTGTGTATGAATGGGTGAATGTGAGGCAATAATTGTAAAGCGCTTTGATTTAGTCATACCTCTGCGCTTGGTAGCTGGATATCTAATAGATACGCTGCCTGGGGGTTTCTCCTCTTCCCCCGGATGTGTGGTTTGGTAGTACCTGGGCAGGCGTGGCCTCTATGACGCATACTATGCTCTGATTGGCTAGTGTTGTGCGCCCGCCCCCAGTGTATTATGTGTGCCGCCATCTGGTGGCCAGGTGCGGTTAATACAGCTTATATATGTATTTCTATTCCCTAGTGGCTATGTGTGGATATTACAGCCTGCTGATACATATGTGCGGTTATACTGTATATTCGTCACACGCTATATAAATGCAGTCCATTTACCATTTAACTCCATTAGGTGTAGCATAGGATACCAGGTTGCTGGGGTATTATTTGTATTTACTATTCTAGACACATAGCCAAAGCAATATACAGTGAGGAGGTTTGATATCTTACTCTAGGACGCCTGCAGGTCGACACGGGGGATCGAACCCAGTACCTTTCGGCTGGGAGTCGAACACTATCCCGCCCATTCCTGCCTGGCTAGTGAGGAACAAAAGGTTTCTCTGTCGCAGTCGGCGTTGATCTTCTGCATCATTGAATCAGACGGATTTAATGATCCATCCCCACTCATCTTTGCTTTCATTCAGCTCCAGCCTCGACCTGAACTCGTACTCATATCTCACTCTTCTCTCCGCTTCCTTCCCACTTCACACTTTCGCTTGTTTTCCTTGGCCTCGGCTGAACTGCTGTCAGCCAGCTGGACCCCGAGAAGGACGACACGCGAGTTGAGAAGATAAAATGTGCTTTCAACCGGCGGGCTCGCTAGGAAGCGACTTGCGCCCACACTTATTTTATTGTCATTGCTGACACGAAACACGGGTTTTGAGCGGTTTTCAGCGGCCCTGTGTGTGGCGGCGAGATGGCATCTTAGCAGCAAAGTTTCTAAATTACAGACCGGCGAAGTGCTGGGGCGGCCTGGTATTAAAATATTGATGTGGTGAAGGGGGGAAAAAAAGGAGACGTGCCCTTCCAGCGCTTTTACCAAGGACCCCAGAACGGCGACTCAAGACCAAACTATCTATTAGCATCCATATAAAGTCCATCTCCATGTGCATTATGGGTAATCTCCTGTATAATGGCGGCACCACCCCCTGAACCGTGCACATCTGTGCTCAATTAACGCAAATAGTTGGACCTTTAATGACATGCTAATAAGCGGGTAGTCGCTTAATGATAGGGAGAGGCGAGGAGGAGGAGGAGGAGGAGGAGGAGGAGGAGGAGGAGGGGGAGGAGGAGGAGGAGGGATGAAGAGCGGTTGAGTGGTGGCTTGTTGGATCTGCAGTCGCCTTCATCTAGTGAGGTGGACTTTTGTCATTTGTGTCTTGTATTTGTACCATGGCAAATTCCTTGTACAGGAAAACCGTTTCTTAGCGGTAATAATTCACTTCCTGATTCAGAGTCGGATTCATACTCTCTACATCAAACGTGTGTTTATGTATAAATATGTACATTTAACTCATGACCTGCCAAGTTTTCCTCAACCATTCACTCGTATCATACAAGACATTCAAAGGACTTTTATCTTCCATATTGTCGGACTTCCCTTAATGTATACACATTAAAATACAGAGGTCCGTCTCTTTGGAACGATCCATCACTACAATCAATATCAAAGTTATCATTGTTTAAAAAACACCTGAGAAGATTTTTAATTAGTAAAGATTTGTAACACTGTTTGGTTTCTGTTATGCATTTACATTTGTAAATTGAGCATAGCGTTAGTTCAGGCAGGCCACGAAGTCAGGCTCGGCTCAGTACAGATATCACAGTAGTCATATTGCCGCGTTAGGTTTACGTTACGCATGCAGAGCGCTTCAAATACGTAGTATTATTATAGACATACATCAGCTGATTTCCCTAGCTTCCCATTGGATACCATACACAGTCAGCTGACAGCTCAGCTGACTCCCCCTCAAACACCCATTGGCAAACATCATTCTTGGCGCCTTATTTAAGCTGCTCCAGCCGCCTATCTTCGCTGCTTTCTCTGCTAGCTTTGCAACCCACCTCCACCCCAGCTCCTCCTTTATGTTGTATCTAATTAATCAATGTCATTTCTGATTGTCATTGATGCTTGCTCTGTTCTGTACCCCGGGGGGTCTCTGCTGCCGCTCTCCTTGTCTTAAACCTTTCCATGTAGGCACATGGAAGGGCAGGGAGGAGTGCTCCCCCTGCCTTAAGGCTTTCCACATAGGCACGTGGAAGGGCAAGGAGGTCCCAGAACAGAGCCATACCGCCAAATGTAATATTCTGCAAATGTAATATTATGCATGTTATATTCTGCTTTAGAATAAAAGATTATTTGACAAAAGTGGTCCTGACTTAATTATATATATATTTTTTGTGTGTAAATTGTTTATTTTTTTGTCTTATTTTTTATAATTTTTGTATCACTATTTAATATTGATACTGCAAAGATGATTATTGTTGTTCATATTGGGGAGGTATCTTTATAAGCCTCTTTTGGCTTCCAACCTCTCCAGCACAATGTTTAACTTTATTATTTTTTTCTTATGTTTTATATTTTTAAAATGTGCAAATAAACTAAACTAAACTACATACATGTATGATGACAGTGATGACTGGTCCAGTGTCTGGTCCTGGTCCTGGTCTGGTCCTGGTCTGGTCCTGGTCTGGTCCTGGTCTGTCCCAGTGCAGCGGAAGAGAGGGTTAGCCTTTCTAAAATGCAGATTTTTCTCTTTCATTTTTAATGCGAAGTGACCCGGAGGGGAGCGTCCGGCACGCGCTCACTGAGCGGTTCTGTGGCGAAGAGCGGAGCGCTCTCTGAAACCCGGCGACCCTCAGCCCAAATCAAATCTCACCCAGTCATAAAAATGCTAATGCATGTGTGTTTAAGCAGTCGCTTCAAGCAGGGTTTAGTGGGAGATTGTGTGTGTGTGTGTGTGTGCGTGTTTGTGTGTCTGTGCATGTTGCTCTTTGCCTGTGAGAGATTTTGTGTGTGTGTGTGCATGTGGTTCATTGTGTGCGTGCATGTTTGTCTTTGCCTGTGTGTGTGTGTGTGTGTGTGTGGGTGTGTGGGTGTTTGTGTGTCTGTGCTTGTTTGTCTTTGAGAGTGTGTGTGTGTGTGTGTGTGTTTGCCTCAGTGTTTGTGTTTGTTTGTACCCACATGTATATTCATATGTTCACCCTAGATATTCATTGCATCTGCACAATGCATGTCTGGAGGCGTGTGTGTGTGTGTGTGTGTGTGTGTGTGTGTGTGTGTGTGTGTGTGTGTGTGTGTGTGTGTGTGTGTGTGTGTGTGTGTGTGTGTGTGTGTGTGTGTGTGTGTGTGTGTGTGTGTGTGTGTGCGTAGCTCATCCTAGCATGGTGATGTGCTAATTGTATATCTGCAGTGACAGAAAGCCGTATTGATAGATGGCCAGTCGCTGTGAATTCGGCGCTAGCTCAACGGATGAAGGAGTAATGGGTTTAATATGTTCTGGTGGAGAGGGGCATTCTGGGATTTTATTGGTTTTGCAAATTACTTACCCTCAACGCTTTAAAGCCTCAGGTGTGTCACGCCATTGTGTCAGAATTCAAAGTAAAGTGAACGTACGTACGGCAGCCTGCGTTCTGTGGTTTAAAAATTCACTATTAATTAATTAATATTTATTTATAAAACCATTCTGCACAGTTGCATCTATTTGCACCACTGCATCCCTGCATTCTGTATTCACTTTGTATTTATTTTTGTACTTATTTTATCTTTATTTTTATTCTTTATTTTCTTGATATTTTTATTTTCATTTACTCTGCTTCTGTAATTGCACAATATGTACCACTGTTGCCATGACAACTGAATTTCCCTTTGGGGATCAGTAAAGTTTGCATCTCTCTATCTGGACACATTACACACTTTACATACGTGTGCTAGCCAAGGTCACACGACATACGGCTCATACAGCGAATAACAACCTCAGATATTATTAAATAATACATGAGCCAGCCTGTCCTGTCTTCTTGTAGAGAGTTTCTCCACATTACAGTTTCTCCACATTTCTCATTGTTATCCTTCAATGAAACCTGAGAGGAGCCCAGCTGTAATATTAATATTAATATTAATATTAATGTATGTGCTGCTGTTCAGCTGCACCCATCTATAATGTACAGCGGGATGCAGCACATGTGACCAATGATTCAATCCACACCCAAAGTTCTTTCAAAATAAAAGTGCTGCTGCATCGATCAGCAGAAGGGCTTGATCGATGCGTTTGATTGGCTAATGCGTTTGATTGGTCGATGAGTTTGATTGGTTAACGAGTGTCTTGTTGTGTGTCTCTCCTCCAGACCCGTCTCTCCATGTGAGGCAGAAGACCCCCCAGACAGACCTCTGCTACAAGAGTGACATCAGCAGCCTCATGGGCTTCGCCTCCCCAGACGCCTCGCTAGACAGAGGTAGGGCTCCTCAATCCTTCAAGCAAACTTTATTTACAGCATGATGGACAAACAAAACAAAACAAGTAAAAGAAAAGAGTTTAAAATGAAGATACGATACATCAGAATCACAGCGATGTGTTGGGAGTGGTGGATGTTTAAAAACTATAAAGCTGATCCAGACCGTCCAGGACCAGAACCAGGACCGGTGTGAACGCATGTGTGAGCAAATGAATGTGTTACTAAAACACTGAATGACTGGGTGAGTGTATTGACAGATGGGACAGGTTGAATGAAGAAGTACCAACCTTATGGGAAATTAGCCGGTTCTCGGTCACACACACACACACACACACACACACACACACACACAAAACCCGCCAAAACTAAAATAATTAAACATTTCCTTGTAGCTGATGGCAATTTGCAGCGAACATCTGCTCCATGTGTTGTACTTCCAGAGGAGGACTGCTGCTCGTACTTTATGGATCGTCCTTAATAAATACTGACACGCTTCCTGTAAAATGTTCCTGCGTTGGAGATACGAACAAATGTTCACTCCATGGAAGCTGCTAATGAACCCATAATGAACCCATAATGAACCCATAATAACACATTAGGCAACACGTGAACACATTATGTTTTGTGTTGGTCGTCCATCAATTACGTCGGTGCGCAATATATTAGGAAGAGGATCAGTAAGTAATTCAATGAAGGGCAGCAGTGGGAGGCCTGTTGAAGATCCAGTCAGTCTGGTGTCTGTTGAAGGCCTGCTGAAGATCCAGTCAGTCTGGTGTCTGTTGAAGGCCTGCTGAAGATCCAGTCAGTCTGGTGTCTGTTGAAGGCCTGTTGAAGATCCAGTCAGTCTGGTGTCTGTTGAAGGCCTGTTGAAAATCCAGTCAGTCTGGTGTCTGTTGAAGGCCTGTTGAAGATCCAGTCAGTCTGGTGTCTGTTGAAGGCCTGTTGAAGATCCAGTCAGTCTGGTGTCTGTTGAAGGCCTGTTGAAGATCCAGTCAGTCTGGTGTCTGTTGAAGGCCTGTTGAAGATCCGGTCCGTTTCCAAACCCCCCCTTCTGTTGAGTTTGTGGTATCACCCACACGTCTATTAAAGCATATATGTGGCCATGCTTTCCATGCTGTGTGTATCAGTTCAGAAGAGGTTGATATATGGTAGAAGGCGATGCTGTGTGCGGCTAAATTGAAGTAATTGAGGTTGAGAAATAGTTAATAATGTTAATGTTAGTTAATAAGTAATTCAATTCAATTCAACTTTATTTCACCATGTATACAGGTACTAGGAATTTGATTTGGTCTTCTCCATGCAGGCAACACACAGTAAAACAGAAAGACAAAAACACAATACAAGGACAAACAGTACCATCATGAGCAATACATGAATAGGAATGGAGATAGTGCAGTGTTAAATAAAATTAAAGTGCAATGGAGTCCAAGTTTAATTAGTTATTTAGGAGGGCTATTGCTTGGGGTGGCGTGATGTTTTCGACATACTAGCCCTGTACCGCTGTCCAGAGGGGAGAATAGTAATAAGTAATAGTGTCTGATTTGAGCTGTTAAAGTTACCGTTTGGTAAGTTAGAGATGCTTAAAGGCACAATGTAAAAGTAGGATTTGTCGGTTTGCGGTTTGTAAACACGCACATTCAAAGTTGGCTCCTCCCCCTCCCCGGCTGAACGCCACCAGAAGCGCTCGCCGGCGGGTGAACGCCGACCCCCGGATCCACTCTGGTTTTTGGAATGAACTTCGTCCGCTTTGGTGTTTCGCCCCCCTCGTTTTAGTGTTTTTTTGGCGCTGTGTCCACCATTGTCGTAGCTTCCTCTCGGTTTGCGAGGTCACCCCCCCCCACCCAAAGGTCGACGCCCAGAAACGTCCCGAACAAAGTAAAATAAGAAAAACGGCGGCGTCTGTGGAGATGCAGACACCGCCACGCACCTCCAGCGGGTCCTAAAGTGGTGATGGAGAGCGATACTTTACTTCCCACTCATTGTGCCTCTGAGGTTCATTGTGCAGCTCCCACCATGCGACCCGCCGGTCTCTGATGCTGCGCTCCCTCGCGCTGCGTTGGACCCCCAGGAGACGCATTCTGCATTCTGCTGTCACTGCGGCGCCGGCATTGAAGTACCGGAGGAGAAATTGCCTTTGCACACAAAAAACATGAAAATACAATATGCAAGTATGAACTTGAACTCCTCGGAGCCGGCCGACACAGCTGGTGGTGCGTGTGTGTGTGTGTGTGTGACAAAGTCGTTTGCTGAGTGGCGTAAATGTGCACACTCAGGAGAAATATGAACACACACACACACATACTTGACACACACACACACACACACACACACACACACACACACACACACACACACACACACACACATGCTGACATTCCCATCTGCAATATCCAAGGCTGTGTGTTTGGCCGTACATTTCATCATGCAGGGGAACGGTCGGTACACCTGCTGTTATCAGCAGGTCTGTCATAGAGGAGGGAACAACAAGAGAGAGAGACAGAGAGAGAGAGAGAGAGAGAGAGAGAGACGGAGACGGAGAGAGACGGAGACAGACAGAGGGAGTGAGAGAGACAGACAGAGGGAGTGAGAGAGACAGACAGAGGGAGTGAGAGAGACAGACAGACAGACGGAGTGAGAGAGACAGACAGACAGACGGAGTGAGAGAGACAGACAGAGGGAGTGAGAGAGACAGACAGACAGACAGACAGAGGGAGTGAGAGAGACAGACAGACGGAGTGAGAGAGAGAGACAGACAGACAGACAGACAGAGGGAGTGAGAGAGACAGACAGACAGACAGGGAGTGAGAGAGACAGACAGACGGAGTGAGAGAGAGAGACAGACAGACAGACAGAGGGAGTGAGAGACAGACGGGCAGACAGACAGACGGAGTGAGACAGACAGACGGACAGAGGGAGTGAGAGCGACAGACAGACAGACTGAGTGAGAGAGACAGACAGACAGAAGGAGTGAGAGACAGACAGACGGACAGACGGAGTGAGAGAGACAGACAGACGGACAGATGGAGTGAGACAGACAGACAGAGGGAATGAGAGAGACAGACAGACAGACAGACAGACGGAGTGATACAGACAGACAGAGGGAGTGAGAGCGACAGACAGACAGACTGAGTGAGAGAGACAGACAGACAGAGGGAGTGAGAGAGACAGACAGACAGACGGAGTGAGAGATAGACAGACAGACAGACGGAGTGAGAGACAGACAGACGGACAGACGGATTGAGAGAGACAGACAGACGGACAGATGGATTGAGACAGACAGACAGAGGGAGTGAGAGAGACAGACAGACAGACAGAGGGAGTGAGAGAGACAGACAGACAGACAGACAGACAGAGGGAGTGAGACAGACAGACAGACAGACAGACAGAGGGAGTGAGAGAGACAGACAGAGAGCGTGGGAGACAGAATGAGATGGAAGGAGAGAGCGAGAGAGAGGTCAGAAATAACTGTGCGCTCCGTGCGCCGCGGCGCTGTCACCAGAGGTTCGCTGTCAGCATCATTATGACGCCGGCGCTGGTCCTGGATGTGATGCTGGGTAATCAAACACCAGAGGAGCTGGGGGTGAGACCCGGGACCCCCTGCTGACACGTCCCCCTAATGGGGGAGGTCAGCGACAGACGTGAGAGGAAATATAGGAAGGGAAGGAAGGTGTGTGTGTGTGTGTGTGCGTGAGTCTCTTGCACTATGATAATAATAAACTTTATTAATCCCCCATGCGGAGATTCCTTCTCTGTGTTTAACCCTTCCTGTGCTGGAGGGAGTGGGCCGCCTGCCACGAGGGTTGCTAACCCAGACCCTTGCATGTTTTGTGGTGTGGGAGGAAAACCCGCATGAACACATGCAAAGGTCTGACCCCCCCCCCCCCCCCCCCCCCCCCCCCCCCCCTCTCTGGGGTTTGAACTCAGGACCTCTTCGCCGTGCCGCCGCCGCGCCGCCGCCGCCGCCGCCGCCGCGGTCGCCCATCCGAGTGCTAACCAGCCGCGATCCCGTCCGGGCTTCCCAGATCACACGAGATTGAGGGCGTGCAGAACGGTTGTGGCCGTAAGCCATAGACACACGGCTGATGCCAAGTGTCAAAACATGCGCTCTCTCTGCCCCCCCCCCCCCCCCCCCCCCCCCCGCCGGCTGCCCCCCCCCCCTCTGGCTTTTACAAAAGCAACACAGAGAGACGGAGACATAACATGTGCGCTCACCATCGTTCAACACGCAGCAGAGAAGGGCCCCTAGTGTTTCACCACCAGGTGGGATGTTGATGAGCCATGTCTCAAAATCTACCCTGTAGTGACATCACAAGTGGGAGTGGCATTGACGCGCATTACGTCAATAACAGGACAAACGAATGCGACGAGACATAACCGCTTGTATCGGTCGTTTATTTAAGTTTAAACATATTTGGCAACATGTTACCTACACAGAAATAAGTAAATGAACTAATGGCCGAGACCGCAGACCTCGCTCTCGCTCGCCCACTCGCTCTCTTTCTCTCTCTCTCGCTCGCCCCCCTCTCTCTCTCTCTGCGCATACTGGAGTAAATAAACAACAGCAATAAACAAATGCTGAGTGCTGATCATGAGTTTTGTGCAAACAATCTTGTCAACTCTTGTCCCAAATTTGGCAGCCGGCTGAAACAAATATAACATTAATTGAAGTTTACGCCCACTCGCGCCGCGGCGCCGGTGTGTTGTTCCACATTTGAATATTAATTTTCACCTTCGAATGTCTGTTTTTAAAAACTATTTGAATATATATTCGAATTTTCAATATTCGTTGACAGCCCTAGTTTGTATGTGTGTACAGGTGTGTATGTGTCTACAGGTGTGTATGTGTCTACAGGTGTGTATCTGTACAGGTGTGTATCTGTACAGGTGTGTATGTGTGTACAGGTGTGTATGTGTGTACAGGTGTGTATGTGTGTACAGGTGTGTATCTGTACAGGTGTGTATCTGTACAGGTGTGTATGTGTGTAGAGGTGTGTATGTGTGTACAGGTGTGTATGTGTGTACAGGTGTGTATCTGTACAGGTGTGTATCTGTACAGGTGTGTATGTGTGTACAGGTGTGTATGTGTGTACAGGTGTGTATCTGTACAGGTGTGTATGTGTGTATCTGTACAGGTGTGTATGTGTGTACAGGTGTGTATCTGTACAGGTGTGTATCTGTACAGGTGTGTATGCCCAGCGTATAGTCGGTGTACTCTAATGTCCACATGTTATGCTGCGGTCACGGTT
>JAOPHQ010004718.1:37500-38733 GCA_030340625.1 Merluccius polli | reverse complement strand
CTCTTCTGTTCTCTCCCTCTCCCCCCTCTTCTCCTCTTCTCCTCTTCACAATGACTGATGAGATATTGTGCATGTGCACGTGCACACACACACACACACACACACACACACACACACACACACAGGGATGTTGCTTCGTCAGCGGTTTTCTTGGCTGTCGTCTGAGTGTACTCTCCGGTGTCTGGCTCACACACACGTGACAAATCAGTCTGCACACACGTGTGCACGTGTGTGTGTGTGTGTGTGTGTGTGCATGTGTGTTTGTGTGTGTGTGTGCGTGTGTCTGTGCATACGCATGTACGTGTGCTCTCATGCAGGCGCACATCTGTGTGACAGTATAAGTGTGTGTGTGTGTGTGAAAGAGAGACAGTAAATGTGTGTTTGTGTGTATCAGCAGAAATCCCTTTGGAGCTTCACTGTTGAGCACCCCACCTCTCTATTCCTCTATGTCTGTCTTTCTCCCTCAACCTGTCTTGAACCCCCCCCCCCCTCTCTCTGCATTCGAACGTGAAGCAGACATGACTTTTGACTGGCTACTCTTGCTCAGTCTTGCTCTTTTCCAGATTAAGTTAGACGGATTAACGGGAGGGTCTGTGTGTGTGTGTGTGTGTGTGTGTGTGTAAGTTCATGAAGTCAGTCCAGTTCAAATTATAAAACCTGCAGCCAGTGTGAACAGAGTGATTTGCCATTTTGAGCCGATCTGCTCCACATGAAGGATGGATGTGTTCCGCTGACAGACCCAACAGAGACGTATCAACTGTAATGTTGGTTAATTATCTGCGTGAGCGTATGTCTGCGTTCCAGCTACACCTCTTAGTGTTCATAATGTGTGATGGGGAGGAGGTGGGCGTACTGAACAGGGGAGACAGAGAGAGGAAGGCGTGATTTAATTTGTCTATGATCTTATTTGCTTTGATTAAAAATGAATGCAAATCCCACTTGGTATAAAGGATCAGTGGGCCGAGGAAACAACCTCTCTCTGTCTCTGTCTCTGTCTGTCTCTGTCTGTCTGTCTGTCTCTCTGTCTGTCTCTCTCTCTCTCTCTCTCTCTCTCTCTCTCTCTCTCTCTCTCTCTCTCTCTCTCTCTCTCTCTCTCTCTCTCTCTCTCTCCCCCCTCCGGCGATGTAGAGACATCTATGGAGAACTGAATGGACCTGAGAAGGTGTGTGTGTGTGTGTGTGTGTGTGTGTGAGAGAGAGAGACAGAGAGAGAGATGTGCAAGACCATATTCAG
>JAOPHQ010004718.1:17500-35000 GCA_030340625.1 Merluccius polli | reverse complement strand
CCAGACGATCGGGTTAAAATTGTTCTGCCTGGCCCTCCCCCCTGGTAATTTTTTTTTTTCCGGGGCCCTCCCCCCGGCTCAAAAAAATTCTCCTAGGCCCTCCCCGCTACGTGAATCAAATAAAATTGGTCGGAAAATGACGTTTACAAGGTTAAAACGGCCACATAAGCACACATACACACACACGGGTACACACGCAGCAAGAGCAGGGGTTTATGCCACGCTGTGCCTTGAACTTGAGAATGGGGACAAGCCTGCTTTTATCAATGTTAAACTCCCCCAATAATTTCACAACTTGGCTGATGACATTGTACCTTATAGGCTATTATAAGACAAAACACAAACTACCGTGACTATCTCGGGTGAACCATAGAAGCTGCCCGGACATTGCTTCTTCTTTGCAGAAAGTCACCACGTTTGCTGCTCGTTGTTTGACTTGACGCCATGACGGCGCCGGAACGAGTTTGAAAATGGGGGTGCAAAAAAAAGAAAAATGAAAGCGCTGGTTTCGGGCTCTGGGTTCCCCGAGACAATTTGGAACATTCTAGAGGCCAACTAGCATTCACGCACGTTTTCACGTGGGATATTACGATATAAGAGGCTAATAATAATTTTAAAAAGTCTAACAAATAAACAATACAAATACATTAATTATTGAAAATCCTTTCCCACCACCTGGTCTGTATTTGGAACCGATAGCCTAATAAGAGACAGCCTACCTACTGTTAATAACATAACCACACAGTGATATGACAACATTGTTTTTATTGAATCGATTAAAAGTGACATCTCATTCTCTCAAACTGTATACTCTAACATGTACCTTAGCTGTCGGATCATTGTTTACACATTTGTCCAAGTAGCATTCTTCTGTAGCCCTACGAACGCACCTAGCGCTTAGCAGCTATGATAGCCACTGCTTTCCGCGTTGATCAACATTGACGTCACCGTAGTGCAGCGATGGAGTCGCGTATCCAATATCTCTGTAGTCACACACACGTTTCAACAACAAATACAACTGAAGGTAGCGTAGAGCAGCACAGCGATGTGTAAGGTAAGTGTGGTGGTGACGCAGATAACGGAACTGAGCTTCAGTATCATCGCAGCCTCGTTGGTCGCATTGGTGTTGGTCCTAGAACCCTTCACCTGGACCAGTCACCTGGACCAGTCACCTGGTTTGTGGGCGAATTATCCGATTGGCTGAGCATGACATCATGACCAAGAGGCCGGACTAGAGCAGAAGTCATTAAAGCTACAGCGCTGTAAATAGATCTAGTTCGCTGCAATCAATGCGATGCCGTGTCGGTGTCGTGGTCAACTGCGCTTTTTTTTCCTCCCCGAAAAGTGGGGGTGCGTTCGCACCCCCTGCACCGGTGCTTCCGGCGCGCCTGCATGTTTAAAAACCTGCAAGCTCACGAGGGGGGTTGTGAGAGATTCAGGTATCCACAAGTTTCCGCCGCCCCGTGATGCTTTGTTTCTTGCGACATTTTGGACTCGCCCACTCTGTCAAGGAGACGTGAATCATGGTTTGGCCTACACACCTTTTAAAATATCGGAAACTGATCATTGATAAGGGAAAAAAGATATCATACATCAGGAAAAAATAATTTTCCTCGGCCCTCCCCCCAGGCCAAAAATATTCTCCTGGGCCCTCCCCTAAGGCTTAAAAAAATTATCCTAGGCCCTCCCCCCCTGACGACCGGCCCTCCCCCCCGGTAAATATCGTACAGTCCCTTACAGGAAGAGACAATATGTTACAGGAAGAGACAAGATGTTACAGGAAGAGACAAGATGTTACAGGAAGAGACAAGATGTTACAGGAAGAGACAAGATGTTACAGGAAGAGACAATATGTTACAGGAAGAGACAATATGTTACAGGAAGAGACAAGATGTTACAGGAAGAGACAAGATGTTACAGGAAGAGACAGGATGCTACAAAGGCTTACACTTGTGTGGAGGTAACACTCATAGCCGGTTCTCCCTATACGCACACTACGCAAGTTGCGTAGGGCCCCGCAGGTTAATTAAGGCCCCTCCCCCCGTCTCCACTTCAGTCAAACTTGCGACAGGTAGCCTATAGCGACAGCTAGTGCCTACAATGATAAGAAGATGAAGCGGAATTACCGCGGAAAAAAAAAAAAAAGATCTGAACGCCGGGCCCCCTCTATGGCCGGGCCCCTGGGCCCGTGCCCAGAAAACGCATTGGCTAATCCGGCCCTGGTCCCCACCACTATTTATAATTTGAATTCTGTCCCCACCACTTTTAAAAATGTGCAACCCAATTGCGACCGAAAAAATCCCCACATACTCAACCGCAGCCCGTTCTCATCCCAACTACAGCGTCCGCTCGCAGAGCAGAGTCTACAGCGTCCATTCACTCCAATAATAACCCGTCACGGTGATAGATTACGCTAACCATAACCATAACCATAACCCTAACCATAACCCATAACCCTTTTTGGAGTGAATTGTTTCACAGTAGACTGCGGACGCTGTAGACTCTGCTCTGCGAGCGGACGCTGTAGACTCTGCTCGTCTCTTACCACCGCGATCGGGTTTATGAGAACCCAGATCGTTTCACACAGATGCGGGAGGGTACCTTTGGCATCAGTATCAGACGTCTAGGGGCGTGACAAATCGTCGGTAGCCTATATTACGAGTTGGGATGAGAACGGGTTGTCTGCCGAAACCGTCAAGTCTAAATCATGCGATAGGCGCGATGACATCCTGACAGCATGTGACATCCTCACAGCTTGTAGCGTCGACGCTACTGCCCATCACTGTATTTCAGTCCAACGTTAGTTGGCTTGGCTTAGATACAACTGAACGCCTTTATCAAATGGAAAGAAGGCAAAAGGATTAACTTTGACTAGCCTAAATATTTAGTTGAATTTTGATTTGCTGTGCTGCCTGCACACTAGATATACACATAGCAGGCCTAGTCTAAATTATAAGCATGAAGTATTAAACATATTCATTGTAATTCATTTAATAACATTTAAATAACAACATTGGCTATCTGAACAGTTATGGTTTTTGTTCATATGGAAACTTATTATTGTCATTTTTCATATTGTTATAGCCTGTGCTGTGGTTATTGCAACTATTAGTTGTAGGCTTTTCAAATGTATTTGAATTTGAAACAATTACTTTTAACTCATGTAGTGTTAATATAAGTCACTTTTGAACAGCCAGTACAAGCAGCCCAGACCCTAAAACCGCTCCACCAAATGACCCAGCAGACTGGCCTCCAGTCTTAACAGACTCTATGCGAACTGAGTTTGTGCGCAGAGGTCCATTCAAACCAAGACAGGATTTTTCTTACCCCAAAGACAAGACTAGTAAAGGTGACTGTAAAACATGGTTATATTTTGGCCCGCAGAGTTCAGATAGGAGGGCCCCTTAACAGGATTTTGCTTAGGGCCCCATGGAGGTTAGAACCGGCACTGGTAACACTTTTGAAAGGAAAACAGTTAATACATTCAGCTGGCGTAGTGTGGACAACATGGCCTCAGGCAGGGTGACTACAACAGGAAGTAGCAAGCTGTTACAGGAAGCAGATAGTCATCATCAACACAGACATCATAAATAAGATCTGTATTTGTAAAATTAGCTATATGTCATACAGGCTTTCATTTTTAAATATTCTGAAATAATACAATACAAACTTTTTAAACACGTGGTAACCAAGATGTTGTGGCCTTGTGGCCTTTCAGGGGCCCTTACCCAGCAGTTGAACAACCTCTGCACTAGACTGCCCTGCATCTTATACCAGTATATATGTTGTATACTATGGGGTGCCGTTTGTAAAGCTACTCACGCTGAAAATAAAAGCAACATTTTGTCACATTTAGCTTCAAACAATGTTTAAAAAACTGGTGTGAATTTTTGAGAGTCACTTTTTTGCACATTTACAACAATATTTGTCAACTTAGAGATATTTTAAATAGTTAAATCCAAATATTAAATGTTACACCTAAATGTTAAATGTTAAATCTAAATGCTAAATCTAAATCTAAATGTTAAATTTAAATCTAAATCTAAATGTTAAATCTAAATGTTAAATCGCAATCTAAATCTAAATGTTAAATCTAAATCTAAATGTTAAATATAAATATAAATGTTAAATATAAATATAAATATAAATGCTAAATCTAAATGTTGAATCTAAATCTAAATCTAAATGTTGAATCTAAATGTTAAATCTAAATCTAAATGTTAAATCTAAATATAAATGTTAAATCTAAATATAAATATAAATGTTAAATATAAATGTTAAATCTAAATCTAAATCTAAATGTTAAATCTAAATGTTTCGGGTGAAACTAAATATTTAGCTAATATGCAAATTCAAATGCCGGTAACCGGAAGTACCAAAATAAAAGCTCGAGGAGGTCAGAGTGTGTTTATAGTGTCAAATAACGAATAAAAACCATCTCATCCGGGGAAATGGACTCTTGGACATGGATTATCGTGATAATAACTACCTAAAATAACAAACACGTTTGGAAAACTTTATTTGAAGAGTACTTTGAGTTTTTAGTGTCACTTTTATGAAGGGTGTGGGACTTATGACCTGTAGCCACTATAGCCAGCCACGAGGGGGCTCACTTTGACTGATCTGTCATGTTCGCTTGCGTAAAGGCCAGCAAGATCCTACCCTAGCCCGCCTCCACCCGGTACACTGTACTGTCGGCCATGGTTGTGCTGCGAAAATGTCAGGAGAATCGGCGTTAGCAGAGAACATCGGCAGAGCCGTTTTGGCGCCAGCAAGGATCTTGCTGGCCTTTACGCAAGCGAACATGACAGCTAAATATTTAGTTTCACCCGAAACATTTAGAATTAACATTTATATTTATATTTAGATTTAACATTTATATTTAACATTTATATTTCTATTTAACATTTAGATTTAGATTTAACATTTAGATTTAGATTTAACATTTAGATTTAACATTTAGATTTAGATTTAGATTTAACATTTAGATTTAACATTTAGATTTAGATTTAACATTTAGATTTAGATTTAACATTTAGATTTAACATTTAGATTTAGATTGAGATTTAACATTTAGATTTAACATTTAGATTTAGATTTAAATTTAACATTTAGATTTAGATTTAGCATTTAGATTTAACATTTAGGTGTAACATTTAATATTTGGATTTAACTATTTAAAATACCTCTTAGTTGACAAATATTGTTGTAAATGTGCAAAAAAGTGACTCAAAAATTCACACCAGTTTTTTAAACATTGTTTGAAGCTAAATGTGACAAAATGATGCTTTTATTTTCAGCGTGAGCGGCTTTACAAACGGCACCCCATAGTATACTGAGCTTTGAGAGACTCTGGGCGTTGACTGCTGTAATCTCATCCCTGTTAGCACTCTGATGCTACCGAACACGTAGTTATCACATTGTTAGCTTCCATTCAGGCACTAAGTGTTTAACGCTCGGGACGCTAATGCTATTTATCTCTCCTTGCGTGATTAGTCCCAATCTGGCAACTAATTCGGGGACTGTGGCAGTTGTCATGGAAACCCCAGTTAACCTCCAGCGGAGGGGGGGGGGGGGGGGGGGGGGGTGATCTCTCTGAATGTGGAGGAATTAACTGATACATTAGTGATCAATATTCGAACAATGAAACGATGACGCACATGAAGAATTTACATTGGCTGTTTTTTATGCATACAATCATCGTTAGTAAATGAGTAGTACATTAGCAGTAATAGATACAATAGATACAATAGACCAGTGTGTCTCAAATCCCAAATCCCCTAGGGGTACTTTGAAGGGAAATTTAGAAAAATCTGAATCTGAATACCCCTTTAATGGAATTATGTAAATCTGAATATTATATACAAGTTTGGTAAATCTTTGTAATGAATGACGACACGTCATAAGTGAAACACAACTCCACTTGTGCTCCAACTGTAAGTATTCACATGTTCATGTTTATAAATAACAGGCAAATACATTTCCCTCCCCAACATGTTTTGTGCTGGTAAAGGGGTATTTGGCTGAAAAAATAGATATCTTAGAGCGGGTAGTAAAAATAGTTAGAGAACCACTGCAATAGACAATAGAGTTTTGTTGAGTGGCGCTCCAAGCTACACGGCTCAGTGCCACCGGTCAAGCCAAGCGGTCAACGCCAAGCGGTCAACGCCAAGCGGTCAACCCCAAGCGGTCAACGCCAAGCGGTCAACCCCAAGCGGTCAAGGCCAAGCGGTCAACCCCAAGCGGTCAAGGCCAAGCGGTCAACCCCAAGCGGTCAAGGCCAAGCGGTCAAGGCCAAGTGGTCAACGCCAAGCGGTCAACGCCAAGCGGTCAAGGCCAAGCGGTCAAGGCCAAGCGGTCAACCCCAAGCGGTCAAGGCCAAGCGGTCAACGGCAAGCGGTCAAGGCCAAGCGGTCAAGGCCAAGCGGTCAACCCCAAGCGGTCAAGGCCAAGCGGTCAACGCCAAGCGGTCAAGGCCAAGCGACGCCACAGTCGTCAACACATCGTGGTTCACGATGTGTTGACGACTGTGAACACACAGACATCCCAAGTCTCCCGGAAGTTCCGGGAATTAATAGCATCTCCCTGATGCAAGCAAATCATGTACAATCTCCCGGAAATCCGACCAAGCCAGCGAGAAAGACTTTTTTCTATGTCTATGGAGAAAGAGGAGCGCAAGACAGCACAGAGAGATACGTGCTGCGTGTGTGACAGAGTGTGAATGGAACCCTGTGATTGGCCGCTCTTACTGACAGCTGACCAATCGAGTCGCGGGTTTAACTCGAATGTATTGCGCGCTCAGGAATACTGCTGTCTGTCTCCCAGAGCTGAAGCGTCATGGCAAATGCAGAGCGCCCTAAAAAGCGAAAATATAAAACTCATTTTACTTCAGACTATACTAAGGTTTATCCCTGTATAATTTCAGTTAGAAATAATGATAGTCTGGCACACTGCACTGTTTGCAACAGTGATTTCAACATTTCCTATGGTGGTTTAAATGATTGCAAAAGGCATGTTGAGGTGAGTTTAAAAACGTGTATTAGTGTTGTAATTTTTTTGTAACCTGTACTGACTAGGCCTATAACAGAGTAAGAGTATAAAGCCGTGTTCACACCTAGCGTTTTTTGTGGTAGGGAAAAGTTAAGCCGATCGTTTTTTCGATAAAAAAAAGAAGCTGGCAGCGTTGTTTTGTCCTAAAACCGCAGAGAGCGTTTCCATTGCCATAACAACAGGAGCTAATCGTTAGCTAACATGCTAAAAAAACGCTAGGTGTGACTGTGAACACAGACTAAGCCTGTTGTCTGTAGAAATTATACCTGTAGGCTATGAATCTGATTGAATTTAGGTATTGGCCATCCCCAAAATGCACCAGAAAACAGGAAATCACATCAACCAAATTCAAAATCTTCTGGGGGAGGATCCCCAGATCCCCCCAACCCCTGTATACAACAATTAGCAGGGGGCCCTTTATACATCTGGGCCAAGGGGCCCTAAAGTTCTTGTGTGTGTGTGTGTGTGTGTGTGTGTGGGGCGAGGCGGGAGTAGGTTTGGGTTGGGTTGGCTAGGGGGGGGGGGCACGGTCGGAAGCTCCCTGAAATGAGTTTTTGCAACTTGGGAACCCTGGAACACATGGATCAGAACCTTTTGTTGTGATGCCCTCTTTGCTTATGTCATTTAGGACACTTGATCCAAAGCAACTGGCAGTCCTTTTTTTTTTTTTTTTTAGATACATGTCATTAATGAGCATGGAGCAGCAACTACAGACTGGGGACATTGGGGTTTGAACCCAGAATCATTAATCTGGGACACCCTAGCCTACCCTGACACTTTGACTGAATTAATACACATTAAGCAATTCAAACAAACACTAAACAAAACTATTTTCAGTATTTTCAGTCAGTTTTTTTTAAGTTGTGCTAAATGGTACCTTGCTCTCGCCAAGAGACAACATAGCAGCACTACACTTTGGTTAGGGATGCTCGGTTCGCTAACCTTCACTCTCTCTCTGATTGCTCAAGGACACTTGAACATTCGGTCCCGGCAGCGCTGAGGTATTGAACCTGTGACCTTCCAGTTCTGGAGCGGTGGCGGCGCTCTCCTCTTATCACCCTCAGAGAGCTCCTCTAGGACACGACAAATAACACCATACTACGTTCTCAAGATGGTATATTAAAAAATGAATTCAAAATAAAATAAAGTAAATAGGCTGCCCCCTAATTGTCGACCAACCGGCTTAGTCGATCGACAGAGGCTTAGTCGAATACGTTTTCATTAGTCGAGCAAAAAGTAAAACATAAAAAAATAACAAAAGTATCACAACCGAATACATCCATGGTCGCAACAAGCCCTGATTTAACTCATCGCTGCAGAAATACTGACCAATACACCTGGGTAGGTAGACACCTGGGCAGGTAGACACCTAGGCAGGTAGACACCTGGGCAGGTAGACATCTAGGCAGGTAGACACCTAGGCAGGTAGACACCTGGGCAGGTAGACATCTAGGTAGGTAGACACCGCTAGACTCATACCGGTGATCGCGTCTTTAGTTCCCCGTGTTTGATCGCTGTAATTCGGAGCGTGAATATCTGTTGAATATCTAATATCTTTCTAACTTTAAAAAACACTTTAGTATTTTTTAAGACAAGACGATAGTCGCACATCCCTAGTAGCTACGCCCGTGAAGGTGAACCCTCCCGGACTCCGCTATTAACATGAACCGCTCCTGCGGAGGAGGCGCACATCCACACGCACCGGACACCAGAATACAAACATGTTTTCAATTTGCTTGCTTTTGAATACAGTTGTGTGCAGTTATACTGTAAATACGATTATTAAAGGGGTTAATGTCTCCTTCCTGTTTTTTCCGACAACCTTCAGAACCGCTGGGTCCATGCCGTTAACAGGCGGCCCGCTTCGTGCGTATGCTTGTCAAAATTATATTTTAAAGGCTGATTATTACGGTATTGTATTATCTGTAAAGTAGCACAAGGTTAACAGTGTTTCTTTTATAACCTTCTCGCCCTGGAACTCAAACCATTTTCTGATGCCCCAAAAAATAAATCGAAATAATTACGTTAAAAGTGCCACGATTAGTCGACTATCGGCTTCAAATGGCGACTACGAGTTGACTAAGAAAATTTTTAGTCGGGGGCAGCCCTATAAATAAATAAAACAAATTCAGGTGGTCGTTTTTATACATATGATTTGTCCAGTCCTTGACTATTCTACAATAATCCCTTGGCCCAAAAAAGGCATTTGTTAATTTTGTGTGAATAGGATTTGCTTTGCTTTCCTTTACTGACTGAACATGAAGAAACACATTTATTTGAAATACAGATTGTAGATCTAACTGCAGCAGTTTCATGTGTTCATGTGTGTGTGTTGATACACTATACCTATTAAGTAAGAAGTAGGCAGTGGCCACTTCCTCTATTTCGCCAATCAATGTGAATGATCAAATTACACTACTGCACTCCGAATGCTGCTTTACGTTGCCTTTAAGGCTGAATCACACCAGCAAGACAAAACATGTAAACACGTTTGCTTAGCGACATGGATAATTGAACATTGTGAAGGATATCCTGCAGTGATACAGATTTAAAAACACAAATGTGAAAGTGATCGTGAAAGCAGACCCACTAAAGGACTGCATCAGTCTGAAGATCGACAGGCAGTAGAGGTCGTCAATACGTTGGTCTTGAAGGATTCTCTCCTGAAAGAAGTGAAGTCACTAATGATTTGAATAATAATATTGATTAATTATTAATAATACAATTCCTTAGTACTTCCTGGTTCCCATAATGAACCCGCTCCATAACATTATGAGTGCATGTTGCATGTGCATGTTGACAAGCACATATTAATGTGTCTGCACGCATAGTTAACGCATGTGTGTAGACGTTACAAATTAAATGTACAGTATATGCATAGGCAATGCGCACACACACACGCACACACAGACACACACACAGACACACACACACACACACACACACACACACACACACACAAACATATACGTATATTCGACATACAGGCAAACATTAACAGACATATAAATGCAGCAGCTCAAGGTCGTTAGAGAAGCTAAACAAGGCTATTTATAACGGCCAGGTCTGTAGGCCAAGACAATGTAACAGTTCTAACACTCTTCTCTCTCTCTCTCTCTCTCTTTTTTTATCTCCCTCACTCGCTCTCTCCCATTCAGATCTAAGAAGAGGACGCTCACCCTTTCTCTCCCTCTCTCTTTCTTCCTCTCCCTCTCTCTCCCCCTCTCCCTCTCTCCCGTCTGCCTGCCTACTCCCCTTCATCCCTCTCTCCCTCCTCTCTACCTTCCTTCACTCTTCCTCTCTCTCCCTCCCTTCCTCTTCCTCTTCCTCTTCTCTCTCCCTCTCTCTCGCTCCCCCTCCATATGCGCGCAAAGCGATTACTGTGTTCGTTCAGTAATTACATTATAGCCATTATTCCCGGCTGACATTTCCACACAGTTAATCAGACCTATTTTACCATCATGCACGGGTCAGAGCACTACACAGGGGGAGAGAAGGAGAGGGAGAGAGAGGGAGAGACAGAGACAGAGAGAGAGAGAGAGAAATGATAGAGAGAGAGAAAGAGAAGGAAAATAATGGGGGGGGGGGGGGGGAAGAAGGCGAGGGCGAGATAGAGATGGAGGAAAGGAGAGAGAGTGCTAGAGATAGAGAGAAGGATGAAAAGAGAGAGGGTACTGAGAGAGGAGAGGTAAGAGTAGTGATAGGGCTTAGAGAGACAGGTAGAGAGGAGGGAGGCAGAGTGGGTAAATGTGTGTGTGTGTGTGTGTGTGTGTGAGAGAGAGAGAGAGAGAGAGAGAGAGAGAGAGAGAGAGAGAGAGAGAGAGAGAGAGAGAGAAAGAGAAAGAGAAAGAGAAGGAAAATAAAGGGAGTGGGGTGGCTAGAGATTGAGAGAGTGAAAAAACCAAACAGAAAGGAGGGAAAGAGAAACAGGAGTAATAGGTAGGGGGAGAGAGAGCGTGAGAGAGAGTAAGAGATCCACAGAGATAGAAACAGAGAGATGGAGAGAGAGAGAGATACAAACACAAAGAAAGGGAAAGAGTGAGAGAGAGACGCAGTAGAAAGACATTTTTTAATAAAACAGAGAGGTGCTTGATCCTCTGTCTAACCTCCAACCTGATCTCCATCCACAGAGGAGACATCTATATATCATACCGTATCAAACAGATTGAAAACCTTCACTTACATCCACAATATACCTCGACAGCTGAAACTTTACAGCGTAAACCCAATGTCTGATGTTCCAACAGGTCGTTCAAAGCCATCTTTATTCACGCAGAAGATAAGAATAAAGTATTTGTTTCTTAAGAAACAGTGAAAGAATATTTCTAGTGCGATGTGTTTCAGGAAAAAGCCAAGTACAGTATTTTACAGTGGAATGCATTACAGTCATATAATATAAATACGGCCTTTTTGTCTGAAGTGTACCTTTCATTTCACAAGAACCTTTATAGTTGTTCATTATCAATGTTTAGCAATATTATCCAACAACAGATCAATAGCGTTATATATTAAATCATAAAATCCATGTTTCTATCTGAAACATGGATTTTATGATTTAATATATGATATATGACACCGGATTAATTTTTGATTTCCTCAGTCCAACCACTGTATTACGTTGAAATATGGGTACATGCAGAATGTAACGCATGAAAAACTAAATGCAGTCAGATGTTGAAACATCGCACAGACTTGAAGGTCTTTTGGATCTTCACGCTCGTGGAAAAACACATTCCGTTCCATGATGTGTCGTAGTTTTATAGCACGTAAAACTACGCCGTGTAATGGTTTCATCATGACAAACATTTAGGCTCTGTAATTACGCCGTTGACGGATTTCACGGACCTTGAAGACGCTAGCGGCGACTGCCTTCCACAAGTTCAATAACACTCAAAAGCAATTGTGTATAACTGTTTGCTCATTTTATGTTTTAAAGCACTCAGATTCTCAGGTTTTTTCAGAACCTGAGTGCGCTTTGCCAACCTGTTTCCGGCTTGTGCTAATTGTTTGGAAACTTTTTACTTTGGTTACCATGGATGTGCTCAGGCCAGAGAGACAGAGCCAGAATGATTTGAGATATTCATGGTATTAATATTACGGTGTTATTCATAATTAGTTTGTTTGTTGACATGATTCCCTGATCCAATACAACTTCATCACCCCTGGCCTCAAATATAACTCCTCTGCATTCCTAATAATCTGTGCGTGGGTGTGTGTGTGTGTGTGTGTGTGTGTGTGTGTGTGTGCGTGTGTGTGCGTGCGTGCGTGTGTGTGTGTGTGTGTGTGTGTGTGTGTCAGGGCAGTCTGGCGTCTCTGTCTCTGTCTCTGTGTGATCTTAATGAGCTCTCTAACAGGACGGTTACTTTTTAAATAATCCATAAAGCACACCATAAACCACCACAGAGAGCCATAAACCAGGAGAGCAGAGAGTGTGTGTGTGTGTGTGTGTGTGTGTTTGTGCTTGTATGTGTGTGTTTCTCTTCTCTGTGCATTAGTGTTTGTATATGCGAGCATGTGTTTGTGTATATGGATGCGTGTGCTTGTGTCTGAGTATGCTTGAGTGTGTGTGTGTTTTGTGCCACAGCTAAATCAACTTCTTGACCTTGTGAGAAGCTCTCCATCGCTCTCATCCAAAGCATAAAGCATCAATAATCCCTTGGCCCTTTTCCACACACATGTGCTGGCTTGGCTTGACTCGGTTTGACTCTGGGATTTGCATCTCCATTACAACAGGGCTACACACTTCAAGGTGTCTCTTTAACTGATGCCGTGCTTGTCTTGAGTCGAGGACTGCAACCCACTTGGAGGCGGGTCTGGCGCGCTTTAGCACGGCTCCGGAAATGGTCGCGAGATGATGCGCAACTCGGCACAGCGGAGTGTTTAAACTGGCAAACGCAAATCAACGCATCATGGTTTGACTCGGAACTGCCAATGGAAAGACTCTATCTGATAATGAGTCACCTTAATGACTAGTCTCTGTACTGTCTAACCCCTACCTGCTTCTTAATGACCTGTCTGTGTATTCACTGTCTAACCCCTACCTGCTCCTTAATGGCCTGTCTCTGTACTCACTGCCTAACCCCTACCTGCTCCTTAATGGCCTGTCTCTGTATTCACTGTCTAACCCCTACCTGCTCCTTAATGGCCTGTCTCTGTATTCACTGTCTAACCCCTACCTGCTCCTTAATGACCTGTCTCTGTACTGTCTAACCCCTACCTGCTCCTTAATGGCCTGTCTCTGTATTCACTGTCTAACCCCTACCTGCTCCTTAATGGCCTGTCTCTGTATTCACTGTCTAACCCCTACCTGCTCCTTAATGACCTGTCTCTGTATTCACTGTTAACCCCTACCTGCTCCTTAATGACCTGTCTCTGTATTCACTGTCTAACCCCTACCTGCTCCTTAATGACCTGTCTCTGTATTCACTGTTAACCCCTACCTGCTCCTTAATGACCTGTCTCTGTATTCACTGTCTAACCCCTACCTGCTCCTTAATGACCTGTCTCTGTATTCACAGTCTAACCCCTACCTGCTCCTTAATGACTTGTCTCTGTATTCACTGTCTAACCCCTACCTGCTCCTTAATGACCTGTCTCTGTATTCACTGTTAACCCCTACCTGCTCCTTAATGACTTGTCTCTGTATTCACTGTCTAACCCCTACCTGCTCCTTAATGACCTGTCTCTGTATTCACTGTCTAACCCCTACCTGCTCCTTAATGACCTGTCTCTGTATTCACTGTCTAACCCCTACCTGCTCCTTAATGACTTGTCTCTGTATTCACTGTCTAACCCCTACCTGCTCCTTAATGACCTGTCTCTGTATTCACTGTCTAACCCCTACCTAAGGATAAGAGCATCGCCTAAACGTCTCAACACAGCTGTCTGAATAATAAATCACAGTTTTGCACACCCTTGTGCGTCTCAGTCAGAGGAGTGTGTCGGAGCAATTCATCCCCTCCACCCAGCAGCACCTCCTCCCCCCCGCCCCTCACCTCCTCCACCCGCCCCTCACCTCCTCCCCCCCGCCCCTCACCTCCTCCACCCGCCACTCACCTCCTCCCCCCCGCCCCTCACCTCCTCCACCCGCCCCTCACCTCCTCCACCCGCCCCTCACCTCCTCCACCCGCCCCTCACCTCCTCCACCCGCCCCTCACCTCCTCCACCCGCCCCTCACCTCCTCCACCCGCCCCTCACCTCCTCCCCCCCGCCCCTCACCTCCTCCGCCCGCCCCCTCACCTCCTCCGCCCGCCCCTCACCTCCTCCGCCCGCCCCTCACCTCGTCCCCCCACCCCTCACCTCCTCCCCCCCGCCCCTCACCTCCTCCCCCCGCCCCTCACCTCCTCCACCCGCCCCTCACCTCGTCCCCCCACCCCTCACCTCCTCCCCCCGCCCCTCACCTCCTCCGCCCGTCACTCACCTCCTCCGCCCGCCCCTCACCTCCTCCGCCCGCCCCTCACCTCCTCCACCCGCCCCTCACCCCATCCACCCGTCACTCACCTCCTCCGCCCGCCCCTCACCTCCTCCGCCCGCCCCTCACCTCCTCCGCCCGCCCCTCACCTCCTCCACCCGCCCCTCACCCCATCCACCCGCCCCTCACCTCCTCCCCCCGCCCCTCACCTCCTCCACCCGCCCCTCACCTCCTCCGCCCGCCCCTCACCTCCTCCGCCCGCCCCTCACCCCATCCACCCGTCACTCACCTCCTCCGCCCGCCCCTCACCTCCTCCGCCCGTCACTCACCTCCTCCACCCGCCACTCACCTCCTCCCCCCGCCACTCACCTCCTCCACCCGCCCCTCACCCCATCCACCCGTCACTCACCTCCTCCACCGACGCTCCGCTTCCAAACCTCAAAAAACACAGTGGGAAGAAAGTGGTAATTACTCGTTTTAGAGTCGCAGCGTCGAAAGGACGTGCGTGTCGCTCACGCGGCGCTTCAAACGCGGCGCGGCGCAGAACAGAGAGCGCATCCCAGCATGGCGCGTTTAGGACATCAAACAGCCCGCAATCACACGCACTAGAGGAGGAGGAGGAGGAGGTGGAGGAGGAGGTGGAGGAGGAGGTGGAGGAGGTGGGGGGGTGGGGGGGTTTGACGTTCATACACATCTTCCGCTCATATAAGAGGAGCCTCCTTAACTCGTTAACTACTCCAGAGCAGGCGAGAGAGAGGGGAGAGAGGGAGGGATGGAGAGCAGGGGCGATAGAGAGAGGGTGAGAGGGAGAGAGGGGGCGAGATAGAGGGGGAGAGGGAGAGAGAGAGAGAGAGAGAGAGCGAGAGAGAGCAGGCTAGAGATAGGAGAGATAAACAGGAGAGCGAGGGAGACAAAGAGTAAGAGAGTAAGGGAGAGAGAGCAGCAGACGGAAAGCGATGGAGAGAGAGAGAGAGAGAGAGAGAGAGAGAGAGAGAGAGAGAGAGAGAGAGAGAGGGTAAGAAAGCGAGAGAGAGATAGCAACGATAGAGAGATAGAGAGAGGGAGGGAGGGAGAGGGAACTGAAGGGGGTTGAAGGTTTAAAGGTGAAGAGGGAGAGCGACTGAAAGAGCCTGAGAATAAAATACTTGAACAATCCTACATTACAGAAATAATAGCCCAGTAATCATAGTTTTTATTTCTCTTACGTCACGTGTTCAGTCAAGCCAGAAATAGTTTGATAGAATTTGTGTAGAGAGAGACTGGACTATAATGGCTTCTGGAAGCGAGAAGCTTTTAATAATATTTTTAGAAGTTACACGTTTGACAAGTTAAAAGGTAAAAGGTTGAAGGTTAAAAGGTTATTTATTTGTGTGCGTGAGATCACATGATAGGCCTCTCGCTGCTCTGCTATATCGGTCACTAAAACCGTGTATCTGGTGACCTTAAAAAACGTTATTAATTTTTCAATGGATGTTTTATTCATTCATTTATGAGTGAGTTGTTACAGTACACGACCCTGGGCCCAGAGTAGGGGGGTCTAGTCTGGGCAGGGAGAGGAGAGGACAGGAGGTCTGCTAGTTGGTTTATCAGAATTATGACGGAAACATCCGGATGAATGTAAAATGATTCAACATTGGTATTTATTTGAGAAAGTAGAGGGTGGGGATCTGTTCTGGATGTAGGAGGAGGTTAAGGAGAACACAAAGACCCGGTAGATTGAAGGACTTTTTATTTCTTCTTTTCTTTTATGCTCACTGCTTTTGTTTCCTTCTTTCTTTCCCTCTGTCTCTTTCTTTTGTTCTTTCCTCCCACCTGTCTGTCTTTCTTTCTCACTTTCCCCGTCTGACTTATTTTCCTCTGTTTGTCTCTTTCTTCTTTCCTTCTTACATCCCCTCTGTCCTTCTCTCTCTCTCTCTCTCTCTCTCTCTCTCTCTCCCTCTCTCTCTCCCTCTCTCTCTCTCTCTCTGTTTACCTGCTAGCTCTGGGCTGCAGCTCTCTGACTGATCAACATGCAGATGGTGGCAGGAAGATTAGACAGGGAGGGCGAAGATGGAAGAGGATGAAGACGAGGTGGGGGGGGGAGTAGATCGTGAGGGTGAGGGGGTGAGGAAGGGAAGGGTGAGGAAGGGAAGGTAGATGAGGAGGAGGAAGATGAGGGTGAGGATGAAGATGAGGTTGAGGGGTGAGGACAATGGGAGTAGGAGGTGGATGATGATGAAGATGAGGGTGAGGATGATGATGAAGTATATCAGGGAAGAGGAGCACAAAGTGGACAAAGAGAAGGCGGAAGACGAAAGCTTTTAATTGGCTGACTCACAGAGACTCACATCTTCATTATAACTAGTAGTGTGTGTGTGTGTGTGTGTGTGTGTGTGTGTGTGTGTGTGTGTGTGTGTGTGTGTGTGTGTGTATGTATGTATGTATGTATGTATGTATGTATGTATGTATGCGTGTGTGTTTCCATGGCAACTGTGTGACTGTTCCCTGTGTATCAGTGTATGTGTGTGTGTATGTGTGTGTATATGTGTGTATGTATGTATGTATGTATGTATGTATGTATGTATGTATGTATGTATGTATGCGTGTGTGTTTCCATGGCAACTGTGTGACTGTTCCCTGTGTATCAGTGTATGTGTGTGTGTGTGTGTGCCTGCATGTGTCTGCCTGTCTCGGTATGTGTGTGTGTGTGTGTGTGTGTGTGTGTGTGTGTGTGTGTGTGTGTGTGTGTGCGTGTATGCATGCATGTATCTGCATGTGTGTGTGTACGTGTGTGTATGTGTGTTTGTGAGTGTGCGTGCATGCATGCATCTACATGTGTGTCTGTGTAAGTGTGTCTGTATGTGTATATCTGCATGTGTGTGTGTGTGTGTGTATCTGCATATATGTTTGTGTATCTATCTTTGTGTGTGAGTGTGTGTGTGTGTGTGTGTGTGTGTGTGTGTGTCTCTAACATGCTGAGCTCCAGACTCAGCTGCATCTGAAACCCTTCAAACAGGAGACCAAAGGTTTGTTGTCTGGAGAGAGAACCCCCCTCCCCCT
>JAOPHQ010004718.1:0-12500 GCA_030340625.1 Merluccius polli | reverse complement strand
AAGGGTGACCTGGCCAACGATCGATGATGCTTTTTTTCAGCCTTACTTGTGAATCACTTTGTAAATCACTATTTTCAAGCCTTACTTGTAAATAATGTACGATGTGATGCTACGTCTGTGATTCTCGGTAGCCTTGTGATGCTACGAAGCTCTGCGACGCTACATAGTGCTCTGAGGTCACATAGCCTTGTGATGCTATGTAGCTCTGTGATGCTATGTAGCCTTGGTATGCTACCTGGATCAGGTTAGCGTTCCCTGCTGTGCGAACCGGCGATTCCTGTCCATCTCATACCATCGCTCTCTGATCCTCTCTCTCTGATCCTCTCTCTCTGATCGTCTGCTACTCTCTCTCTCTCTCTCTCTCTCGCTCTCTCTCTTGCTGTCACTTTCTCTTTTTTTATTTCATCTTTCAATCACTCCCTTCCCTTATTCTATCATCCCCACCTGTTTCCTTCATCTCTCTCTCTCTCTCTCTCTCTCTCTCTCTCTCTCTCTCTCTCTCTCTCTCTCTCTATCTCTCTCTCTCTCTCTCTCTCTCTCTCTCACACACACACACACACACACACACACACATACACATACCTTACCTCTCGCTCTCACTCTCACTCTCTCTCCCGCTCTCCAGTCTTTCGCTCCTCTGCTCTCTCTGTCATTGTGTTCTGTCCATCTCCTTGGACCTGTGGTGCGTTCACATCAGCCATACACAGACTCAATGACACCGAAATAAAGAGTTAAAACACAGAGGATCATACAGTGTGTGTGTGTGACAGTTCTGGCCCTCTGTCAGTTTAAGGCTGAGACAAACTTTCTCTCTCTCTCTCTCACTCTCAGACACACACATGCAAATGTCTCAAAGCCTTTTCTGATTGTTCTAGTGAATGGGTATGTGTGTGTGTGCTGGTCTGCTCTCCACCACTACTCCCGTGTGTCTGCCCCTAGGGCTACACACACACACACACACACACACTCACGCACGCACGCACACACACACACACACACACACACACACACACACGCACACGCACACGCACACATGCACATGCACATGCACACCAGGCTCAAAGTCGAAAACGGGAGAGGCTTTAGATTGCGCGATTGTTGAGCGGGGGGGGGGGGGGGGGGGGTGCTACCGGACGATTTCTGTTGCACGATTGTTGACGCGGGGGCCGATAACGGAAATTTATATGACCACTCAAAAGGGCACTTTGGTCCTTCAGAGGGAAAGGGGCAGGGGCTCGGGCCCCCATAGCCCCCCCCTCTGCACGTGCCTGATGCACACACACCATCTCTGTCTTAATATCACTGCATCTCAATATCGTATACATTCATTCCTTACATTCCTTCTCTTCCTTCTATTTCTACTCCTTTCTGAACTACTGGCTTTCCTGAGGCAATTCGGTCTGTCTGTCTGTCTGTCTGGCTAGTTGTCTGATGTCTAAAGGTAGGGCGATTAAACACAATACTTGTGGCTGGGAGTCAAACACCCAATCCACCACACTATCCTGGAAATATATATTTATGTTCCAAGTCCCAAGGTTTTGGGGCTCTGAGCTTTTCCTTTCCCTTACGAGGGCTCCTGGTAGACAGTGATTGTAAGAAAGGTTCAAAAACAAAATAAACTCAATGCGACTTAGTGGTTCTCTGCTGGTTGTGTTGTGACCTGAAAGCAGACAGACTGTCAGTCGTGCCTTGTTTGAACTGAGCTGTCTGTCTGGTTCAGAAACATTACATCACCTGCTATGTTTTCCTTCAGGGAGCCTCCGTCCATAAAGGTCCATAAAGAACAAAGTCTGCCTCGTGTTTTATCTCCAGCCGTATAACGCAGACAGCTGATTTCTCTCATCTGGATCTTCTTCCAAACCTCTGGCTCACTGCTAATTAGTGGATCCAGATGGTTGACTCAAACTACAGGGGCAGGACTTTTACTTTGGAGATGTTGAACTTCCTCCTCCGAATAGTGCTCTCTTCTGGTTTACATTTGCATCCTCTGAATCCATGTCTTAGACTTCAAGACTCTGCCAGGTAACCCGTCCATTTCTGGATCCCGTTGGCTTGAGAAGTTCTACTTGGACTCCTGTATCTCCAGGGATCAGGGACTGTTTCAAAACTTTTTCCTAAAGCTCGAGCTGAGGCTTGATCGCTCGAGCTTTGTGCATCAGCAGTATCATGATAAAGGAACAATGTGAAATTGGGATCAACATTCAGCGTCATTAAAACATCTGGAGATTTAGCAGGAAGCGTGAGGTCAATCGCGATAGACGGTAGCCTAGTCCTAACTAGACCTTGGTACTCAATACATTCATACTAAAGGTCTAGCAGTGCTGTAGAGACAAACGATGTCTCACTTGAAGGCGGGTGCTGTTGAAGTTTAAAACCTATTGGCTCTGCCCAGTGCCACTCTGGATCTGCCTTAACCAATCGCTAACGTTTGGTCGTGACGTATTTCATGCGCCAGAAACCACGTTGCGCGCAGTATACAAACGGCAGATGCAGTGAGCATTAGCATTAGCCTCCGCCCGCCTCCGTACTTACGCTCAATAACTGAAATTCGCGCACGACCGCTACGTCACTGTTCTCAGGCCGCGCCTCCTGTTCGCTGATTGGAAGGCACATTTGAGGGAAAAGAAATCGTTCTAACATACAGCACCGCCAGACCTTAGTGCTGAAGTGAAATGAAAATTGAGCGGAAGTACGTAGGCGGGCGGAGCCAGGCTAGATAGACGGACCGCAGAATCGAACGCAGCCCCTGTCCTCAACAGTGATGGAGTTTAGCTTTAGAAAGTAAAAGTCCCATCATGTTTCCGCTCCTCTGGGTTTGTGCTCATTAGAAAAATCCAGATGGTTCACTCAAAGGTCAGGGGAGGACTCTTACTTTCTAAAACCTGGAAGTTCCACCCCTGGTCTTCGGTGTCTCACAGTTCTTCGCTTTGATCACTTATTCATCTCTTCTCTCTGCAGCCCGCTATGACAACTATGCAGCCACATGAGAAAAACCGAAGGTTACATTGGGTAACCTCAGCTCTACGAATGAAAGTCAACACACCAGTGACCCACACAGAGTGGCATAGTGACTCAAATTAAATAGAATATATTGTTTTTTCCTGTTTAATTGGCTGAGAGTTAACACTATAGGCTGTTTTGTTTTTTAATTTGTTTGTAATTGCCTGCATTCTGCCTGATACCCTCTAGTCATACTTACATGTCTCTAAACCTCATCAAGTTCAACTTTTGTTCCCTCAACCGTGACAATGACTATTAATACTGTTGCTCATGAAGCCTTTATGAGAATCAGAAAGTGGAGTTGATTAAAAGTTGCTGCTGTCTGAAGATGTTGACATCTCTTAGCAACTGCGTTTAGCAATCAGTCGCGACGGCGCATAGCACATGATTAATGTCTGTAATGCAACACATTTTATTTTTTTACTTCTGAATATCGCTCACATTTAACCATTACATATTCTCCCACAGACATTCAAAAGGAAGACTCAACATTGGTTAAGGCATAGCTAGTCAATGATTGAGTTAGTATGATCACTCACAGACTGTCAACCACAGTATTATCCCGACATGAGGATTGATTAATTATGCGTTAGTGTTGAATTCCAGCTTGGTTGGAAAGCTTTGCCTCAATTCAGGGGCTGCATCCTTCGAAGGACGCGGTCTACGAAGACGTGGCCTTCGTAGACCACGAAGGCCGAACCGGGCGTTGTTAAATGAGACTGTCTGGTCTACGGAGGATTTCCTATTTGCGTCACCAGCTGTTCCCGCCCTTAGCCTTGCGTCACGAAGAGCCGCTCCTGTCACCTAGCAACCTTGACAGCTGCAGTTGACAATCAAGACACAGCTAGAAATAAAGACTTATCTTATCGTAACAACAGTTATTTAATGTAGTGTATATGGCTAATGTCATTTAACTTTGACAATATAATTTTATCTTTAAAATAACCTTCGAATTTGGGAATAGAAGGCCGCGTTTTCAGCCACATGTGGAGGAGCCTTCGAAACGGGACAGCCTTTTTGCGCCGCGGTGACGCATTCGGTCTTCAAATGCAGCCTTCGAAGGATGCAGCCCCTGAATTGAGGCACAGCTAATATGTCTCTGTTAAAGGGGAACCACTGCGACAGTGACGGCGAGAATGCGCTGGGAAACAGGGTAGTAAACAGTAAACAGTAGAACGCAGCGTGGAGGCCAGTGTGTTAAAATGTTACGGAGGGTACTTCTGTTTTATATCTGTGACTCATTCAGTCTCTCAAACTCAGTGGCGACTGATTTTGAACGATGTTGGAGCGCTGCGTGGACGGAGACGGATGTGACTTGTGGTTGAGATGACAAAGAGTCGCATAAGTTGCCAACAGAGTGCCGGAGAAGGGGCAGAAATGAGCGTGTCCACCTGGTTGTCCTGTTTCCATCACCGCCGATCAAAGCTGGAGCCGATAAATACCCATGACTACTGCAGAGTCATTTGTCCCGGGAACACTGGCGGACTCAGGGGGAGGGGGGGGGGGGGGGCCGGGGGGGCAACCGCCCCCCCCAATGGTTGAAAAAAAGACAGTGCCCTCTAGAGTGGCGAAAGTCCCCTATTGACTGCCCTTCACATGGGAAAAAAATGATTGAGTGCCTGATAGGGTGCCCCTTCATGCAATAAATTATGATGATGTGCCCTCTAGAGCGAGACAATTCGATGTATCTTAATGAGTGCCCTTCTAGTGGAGAAAATGTGATGCAGTGCCCTATAAGGTGCCCTTACAATGGTCTAAACTTGACGTTCCCTATGGGGGCCCTTCTAGTGGAAAAGGGTGCCGTTATGAAGTGTCCCCTACGTGACAGTGTCCCAAAGGGGCATGCCCTTTCCAGTAGGGAAAATGGGATGCAGTGCTGTGAGAAAACATGATGAATGCCCAAATAGGTGCCCCTCTAATGGAGAAGTGCCCCTCCAGTGGATAAAATGTGATGCTGCGAGAGGCAGCGCTTTGAAATGTTGGGTCCAAAGCTGCAACAGTGAGGAGATAAGGATGAAGGTAAGTCCTCTCACTGCTAGCGATGTACTGGCTTGTCTCGCAGAGAGAGAGAATAGAGGGAGAGAGAGACAGATAGACAGATAGAGACAGACAAAGATTAGACAGACACAGATTAGAACAGCATCGTTCGGATTCCTTAAACCCGTCTGTCCAGTTGTAGACCGATACCGGGTGTGGTCATCGACATCGGACGCGTGTATGTTTGTCTTCTTTGCAGTTACTGTAAATTGATCACATCCTAAGTGTGTGTTGATGTGGTCCTCGAGCCGTGGAGACTCTTCTCTCAGGATAGACTCCCATGTAACTAACATCTAAACCCTACCTGAACCCTTGTCCCATACTATAGGACTATAGGCTACTGAAGTGCTATGCAGTGCGTCTGGTGCGTAAAATTCAACACGGTGTAGACAGGATGAGAGAATGGAGGGAGAGAGAGAGAGAGAGACAGAGAGAGACAGAGAGAGAGAGAGAGATAGAGAGAGAGAGAGAGAGAGAGAGAGAGAGAGAGAGAGAGAGAGAGAGAGGATGAGAGAAAGTCATGTCACCTCTGCTACTGTTAAGGCTTGAGAGTTGTTTGTGAAATAAACATTTTAAAGGTTTAGAGTTTCCTGTGTTTTAATCATAGTGGTGTGGTTATACTTAATCTGGATCGCCTGATAACATAATGTTAATCTTAATCAAGGAGGAAAACTATTTCACCATACATGATGCATCATAGCTTTTTTCACGCTGGTGGGGCCCCACGTCAAACAGCCTGAGTCCGCCACTTCCCGGGAATGAATGCAGATTGTAACCTTTCCCAATAACGACAAAAGCCAGATGTTAGTTGGTGTTGGTGGTTTTTTTGTCCAGTGGGAAAGGGTCTTAAGAGAGTACTGCTTCATAAACGTGCTGTGAAACAATCACAGTCTGCAACATCTACTCTTTTTCCACGAACACTGACCATTGATGTCATTGGTCTGGGATTTGCATTCTCCATTGGTCCAATTCAGAAAAATGACATCAATGGTCCAACTATTTGGTGGAAAGAGTTTCAGTGCATCATAGGAAAGTTGATAGTTGCACCCCGGGGTCAACAGGCTAGACAGGGGGTCAGGGGGTTCATGGTGGAGATCACGGAGGAGCAAGTCAATTCTTCTCCTCTGGCCTCTCCATCTTCTCCACGAGCACTGACTGCCTTCAATATTCACCTTTAACATACACACAGACACACTGCAAACAAGGTCATCACAGGAGACAGAGAGGGAGAGAGAGAGAGAGAGAGAGAAGTGAGGACTGGTAAGAAGAGAAGAGGAGAGAAGTAGAGTGAAGAGAGAGAGAAGAAAAAGGCAGTATTAATATTCAGACTCCCAGAGCATCCTAAATATTTTATCACTTCCAACTGTTTGATGTGAAGGAGACTCACCAGAGATACCACACACACACACACACACACACACACACACATCACATAGACTTACAAACACAAACACAGACACACAGACACACACACACAAACACACACACACACACACACACACACACACACACACACACACACACACACACACACACACACACACACACACACACACACACACACACACACACACACCTAGCCACATCACATAGACCTACAAACAAAAACATAGACACACACACATAGGCACACAAACACACTTAGATAACAAACTAACATAGACACACATACAGACAGATGTACACATCCAGGCATATCCACACTACAGTCAAACACACACAGACACACACACAAACGGAAACCAACCATTAAGGAATTGTACCATGTTTTCATCTACTCAACTGGCTAGCTATTTATTTGTGTATCTTTTTTTAATTTATTGTGTTTTTATTATTGAGTCATTTGTGTCTTTATTGTTTATTTATTTGTGTATTTATTATTGAACCGTTTTTGTATTATTATTTTTTTATTTGTGTATTTATTATTGAGTTATTGGTGTATTTATTGTTTATATATTTGTGTATTTATGACACACACTATCTCTGAGCTTCGTTCCAAGGGAAGAATATTATATACTGTTATGCTGAAGAGATTTCATTAATTCACCACACTGCCTGTCTGTCTTCTGTCTGCCTGTCTTCCAATCTCTTTCCTTCCTCTCTTTCCTCTCCTCCCTTCAGTATCGCTCTCTCTCTTTGTGTGTGTGTGTGTGTCTCTCTCTCTCCTGTGTTCTCAGGCCTTTTGATAAGCAGATTGCTAATGAAGGCGTGTGTTCGTTTAAAAACACAGACAGACAGAGAGGGAGAGAGAGAGAGAGAGAGGATGGGGGGGTTGATGTTGTTGGGTAGTTAACAGGGAGGAAGAGTGTTTGGAGCGGAGGTCGGTCCATCTCAACACGTCTGTCTGTCTCTGTGCCCGCTGTCTCCTCTGATGTGCGTCCCCCTATGAGCTCCCCGCCAGGAACACAACACAACGCTTTGCACTTTGGTTCCTCTTTCATGTCCTATTAAACGGGTGCGAGACAGAGAGACAGAGGGAGAGAATGATAAATAACGAAGAGGCTTGTAGGCTGTTGATTAATTAATATTATTAAAACATTGACAGCGTCAAGACGTTGACAGGCGCGGTGGACTTGTCCTTTTAATGAGCAACACGCCGGCCCTCCTCTGGCAGCACTGGAGTCCTCTCTTTCATCCCAATGGCTCCCTCATCCTCCTCCCCATCCTCCTCTTCCTCCTCCTCTTCTACTTGTCTTTCTCCTCCTCTACCTCGCCATCCTCCTCCTTTTCTCATCTTTAGTTTCCTAATTTTCTTCTCCCCCTCACCATCTTTTCCTCCTCTTTCAACCTTTTCCTAATGTTCCTCCTCTCCTCTTTCTCCTCATATTTCCCCTACTCTTCTCTCCTTCCTCTTCAACTCCTATTCCACCCTCTTCCTCCTCTTCTCCTCATCATCCCCACTGCCACTCCAGATGACTGATTACCCATAATTCACCTGGCCGTGGTGACGGGCGCTCTCTGAAAACCATCAGCCGTGGTATTTATCCTCCCTCCAACTCCCTCGTTCCAGAGACCAGAGAGCGAGAGAGCGAGAGAGAGAGAGAGAGAGAGAGAGAGAGAGAAAGAAAAAGATTTATTTATTTATTTGTTACCTTCCAAATAAATAGTGGATGGAAATCAGATGATTAATTGTAGAGTCACTAGAAGACTTTGCTAAATATTATATGCCTGATATCTCTTACTCAGCTAACTCTCTTATCTTAAAGGTTCCCTATTTTACCACCAGGTGTGATGTTGATTGGCCATTACAAGCCATTTCAAAATCTACCCTCTAGTGACATCACACATACATCTGGATGGACAATTCTATTTGTGATGTCACTGGAGTGTAGATTTTGAAATGGCTTGTAATGGCCAATCAATCAATAGGGGACCTTAAAAGTACGATTTAAATGTAGAACATTATAGAATATTATACCTCTAAACACGCACTAACTTATGTACAAACAGCTATATATCTTTGTATGTGTGTATATAACACAAGATTGACTTGTCGGATGTGCATGTTGCATGCAGGAGGATGGGATGTGTGTTTTTATGTGCGTATACGTTGTGTGTGTGCATGTGTGTGCGCGCACACGTTTGTGTGTGTGTGTGTGCGTGCTTCATGTGTGTAGTTTTGTGTTTGTGCACTTGTGTATTTTTTTCTCCAGAAGGACTCTGAGATCAAAAAACCACAAACCACAACCCAGGCCTCTCTCTCCATTCTTCCTTCTCTCTCTCTCCATCCCTTCCTGTCTCCCCTCTCTCGCCACCTCTGTCTCACTCTCCAGCCCCCCCTCTCCATATCCACCTCTTTCTCTCCATCCTTCCCCCCTCCACTCTCTCTCTCTCTTTCCTTCCATCTCACTCTCCATCTCTCCTCCCCCTCTCTTTCTACCTCTCTCCTCCATCTATCTCTCCCTCACTCCCCTCTCTCGCTCTCTTTATCTCTCTCCCTCTCTCTCTCTCCATCTTTCCCTCCCTCTCTCTCCCTCTCTCCTCCCCCTCTCTCATTAAAAACTGCGGGCTCTGGCTTCTAATTAACTCCCTCTTGAAAAGTCTTAAAGTCAACCTCAGATTGATTCAATTTGCATTTCTGAACAGAGAACATCGCCTAAAAGGATTAATAAATTAGAGGAAAAGACCGTCTTTCTGCACCGTTAGAGCTGGTTAGACAGCAACTCAAACCTACACCCAACATGCTCTCACTCCCTCTATCTCTATCACTCTCTCACCCCTCTATCTCTCTATATCACTCTCTCATTCCTTCTTTCTCTTTCACTATCTCTCTCAATCACTCTCTCACTCCCCCTATCTCTCTCACTCTCTCACTATTCCCATTGCTCAATTTAATTAAATCGATCTTGCTCTCTCTCTCACTCTGTCCCCCCCCCCCCCCCCCCCCCCCTATTTCTGTCTCTCTCTCCCTCTTGCTCTCTCTCTCTATCACTCTCCATCACACTATCTTTCTCTCACACACTGTCTCTCTGCATCTTTCTTTCTCTCACCAGCAGAGGGAAGTGTGTGTGTTTGCATGTGTGTGTGTGTGTGTGTGTGTGTGTGTGTGTGTGTGTGTGTGTGTGTATGTGTGTACGAAGTAACAGACTCCCGTGGTATCAGTGTTGTCGTCATGGTGATCCATCCTCTCCTCTTCACAGCAGGATGTCGGTTGCCATGGGGCCACCTTCAACAATATGTTTGGAATTCAAAAACCTGTTGCCAAGGCGATGAGCCAGTTTCAATTAGAGAGATGAAATGAAAAGAGCAAACAATCTGTTTTAAATAATAAGTACAAAAAACAAAATTGTGTGCCAAAACAACGGAGGAAAGGGAAAGTTGTTGTATTACAATGGACTCCCAGTCCCGGATATGGACATCTTGCTCTAGGATGTAGACTGTGGACATTGGGGTTTGAACCTGGAACCTTTGGACTGGGGAGTCAACTATCCTGCCTTCATAAAGCCCTTTACCACTCAGTAGTACCACAGTAAGAGCCTCACATACAATCTCTTGTATAGACGTTAACCCTCACACATGAGGAAGTCAAACACGAGGCTAGGCGAGGATTCAACCAGCAACCTGTGCTGGTTACCATGGGGACATCATGCCTTACTATGTTACAACCATTACTACATATTACAACACCTGCTCTCGTTTTACTAACAGGATTACATTGTCCATTTTGTTGCGTTACGTTGGCAACAACAAGTAGCATGACAGTCGACGCTGTCTGGTTGTCAAAATAAAAGCCCCCCTAAGGGCCTCGAACTAAGCACCGATTGGTCTATTGGTCTTGAATTAAATCAGCTGTTTATCAGAATAATCTGAAGCATCTTTATTGGTTAACCCTAAACCTAGCTTTACACATAATGTCATCTTCATAACCAACATCAAAAACTATAGGCCTATTGCTTCTATGTAATGTCTACTATATGTGTATTTGATTTGTAGCGTACAACAAAGCCGAAGAGTATGCGTACGACTCCTCTTCCGCACGAAGTTTTCGTGAACATTGAGGTGAAATAGTGTGAAAGAAGAGTTAAAGGTGAGATGTGGTCAGAAACGTTTCAATCCAGTTTTACCGCGGTCGAGGAGGAGGCTGTCTGAGGTTAGTGACGCTGCATTGTGCGACGCAACACTGACCCCTAGTGGCGGGACGCGCAAACCATGGCGGTGCAATACAGGCCTAAGAACCAACCCCCCCCCCACACACACACACACGCACGCACGCACGCATGAACACACCACGCACACGCGCGGGCTTTAATAATGGCCGCGCAGAGTGGACTCTCTCGGACCTCCTTTGATGCGATGGAGGCTGACAGCCGTGAAGCAGGTCCAATCAGCCGCGTAGGCACCGTCAATTAACCCTCCGTGGCCGGGTGAGAGCGAGCATAATTGCCCGGGCCGCGGCCTGCCCACTGTGGGCTGAAATGGGCATTAGAGCCGCTGCCAGGTGACCATTAGCACAGCGGAACCACCGCAAGCTCCCCCAAATCACATAGTTACAGTTGCTAGGCAGACCTAATTGGCATGGCTGGCTGCCGTTTTTCTACATTTCACACGTCCACAATTTAGGAGGTAAAGTTCGTCTGCTTTTTTTTAAAGTTATTATACAGTTTTATTATAGGATTTCCGGGAATGGATTTAAGAGTCCGTTGGATTATAGCCCATTAGGCTGTAGGTGAACCGCCTCTTTGAGAATAGTCAAATTCATGTTTAAAAGAAATGTAGTAGTAGGCTACGTACTTTCAAGTCATTCAGGTCATCTCTCATACACAAACTATCTGATTCTTTTTGTCACACATTTTAGTTGTTTTTATAATATTTTATTCATAATAAATCATGTTTCATTAAAATATGCAAAAAAGGTATACCTATAGGCCTATAAGGTATAAATGTAGTTCTCTGTGAATATCTATAGGTTTATCTTAATGGTATGAACATAGTTAGTTAGGTAGTAATTATCATTCAGAAAATCATTTGGGATTCTATTTTTTAAGAAGTGCAATACATTTAAATTTACATTCAGGGCATTTAGCAGACCCTTTTGTCGAAAGTGACTTACAATAAGTAAAAATGTGAGAAGAAAGTGCAACAATATATCGCTGTAAGTTTCAAGCACGTCCAATTGCTAAGTTAACCCATTGCTAGTATACAACAGAGATAGGGTAAGTGCTAAGATAATAAAGTAAGTGCCAGGACATACAGCATAGCGGCGCCAAATACAAACTCTTCTCATTAATTATTGCATTTTCACACGTATTATTCATTAGTCATTATTCATTATGATCCATTACTCGCAAGATAAAGATCTGTAAAGATCAACTGTCAACTGATTGACAGGTGAGATGATCAGGGGGGCGGTATTTTCACCTCTATTGTTTAAGCCTGGCTTGAGGATTGCATGGAGAGGCTCAGTAAAGGTGCAGCCAGTAGCAGAGTAGATATGAACCCTGGCTTCCACTTCATAGAAGGAGACCAGGCCCTCGTCGTAATCAACAAACACCCCCACCTTCCTGGGCTCAGCCCTCACAGGGAGATGGACCACAGGGTCGCTATTCACTATGAACTCATTGTTCTTAAAGCTGATCGTCCAGTAGCCATTCTCGGGGGTGGCTGTGATTCGTCCTGTTCTGTTGATGGACATTCTGGCCACTCCTATCTCCCATTTGGGCTTTCCTTCGGCCTGCACCTCAAAGTAAAACCTCCCAGAGGAGAAGCTCTGCTCTGTGAGAACGTACGGGTACAGAGTGAATCTCTCTGGGTTATCTGGGAGGTCCATCCATTCCTCTCCGTCGTTGACTTGTTTCTTATCGTCCGACAGGACGAGCTGGGGGTTGGCCGTGTCAGGATCCAGAGTCACATCGACTTCATACTGCTGGAGCCTCTTCAGTTCAACATCATGCAGCTTCTTCATCTCCATGTTCAGTGTCTCCTCCAGCTGATCCAGGTATCCCCTCAAGGTATTTACAGGTGCG
>JAOPHQ010004717.1:0-36643 GCA_030340625.1 Merluccius polli | reverse complement strand
AAGCAGTGCGGAAAAACCTTTCGTCAATCTAGTAGTCTGAAGAGACACCAGCGCATCCATACAGGAGAAAAACTGTACCACTGTCAGCAGTGTGGGAAGACGTTCAGTGATCCAACTAATTTTGAGGTACGTCAGCGCATTCACATCACACGGTCTTCTATCCTACCAGGGTACTTTACAATGTAATTGGTGTGTATTGTTATGGTTTAATGATATAAGGGCGAGTCAGATCTTCCCATAGCAGCTCAACCAGTCTGCCACCATCATTTTCAAAGATCTGTTTAACCGTTTACCTGATTTGATCACATTCTTAATGCCTAGTTGACCAATTAGATTGCTATTGGAACTACCTATTGTATAATTGTCAACATCCCAACTCCAGGTACACCGGCGTCTTCACACAGGAGAGAGAATGTACTGCTGTGGAAAGTGTGGGGAAACTTTTAATACATCTGGTGATCTGAAGAAACACCAGCGCATCCATACAGGAGAGAAACCGTACCACTGTCAGCAGTGTGGAAAAACCTTTAGAACATCTGGTTCTCTGAAGATTCACCAGCGTATCCATACAGGAGAGAAAACGTACCACTGTCAGCAGTGTGGGAAAACCTTTAGTGGCTCTGGTGATCTGAAGAAACACCAGCGTATCCATACAGGAGAGAAACCGTACCACTGTCAGCAGTGTGGAAAAACCTTTAGTCGCTCTGATAATCTGAAGAAACACCAGCGTATCCATACAGGAGAGAAACCGTACCACTGTGAGCAGTGTGGAAATACCTTTACAACATCTGCTTATCTGAAGATTCACCAGCGCATCCATACAGGAGAGAAACCGTACCACTGTCAGCAGTGTGGGAAAACCTTTCGTCGCGCTGGTCATCTGACGAAACACCAGAGCATCCATACAGGAGAGAAACCGTACCACTGTGAGCAGTCTGGGAAAACCTTTACATCATCTACTCATCTAAAGGTTCACCAGCGCATCCATACAGGAGAGAAACCGCACCACTGTCAGCAGTGTGGAAAAACCTTTAGTTACTCTAGTTCTCTGGAGAGTCACCAGCGTATCCATACAGGAGAGAAAACGTACCACTGTCAGCAGTGTGGGAAAACCTTTAGTTACTCTAGTTCTCTGGAGAGTCACCAGCGTATCCATACAGGAGAGAAAACGCACCACTGTCAGTGTGGAAAAACCTTTAGTGGCTCTGGTGATCTGAAGAAACACCAGCGTATCCATACAGGAGAGAAACCGTACCACTGTCAGTGTGGAAAAACCTTTAGTCGCTCTGATAATCTGAAGATTCACCAGCGTATCCATGCAGGAGAGAAACCGTACCACTGTGAGCAGTGTGGAAATACCTTTACAACATCTGCTTATCTGAAGATTCACCAGCGCATCCATACAGGAGAGAAACCGTACCACTGTCAGCAGTGTGGGAAAACCTTTCGTCGCGCTGGTCATCTGACGAAACACCAGAGCATCCATACAGGAGAGAAACCGTACCACTGTGAGCAGTGTGGGAAAACCTTTACAACATCTGCTTACCTGAAGATTCACCAGCGCATCCATACAGGAGAGAATCTGTACCACTGTAAGCAGTGTGGAAAAACCTTTACATCATCTACTCAACTAAAGATTCACCAGCGCATCCATACAGGAGAGAAACCGTACCACTGTCAGCAGTGTGGGAAAACCTTTAGTCAATCTGGATATCTGAAGAGTCACCAGCGCATCCATACAGGAGAGAAACCGTAACACTGTCAGCAGTGTGGCAAGACATTCAGTGATCCAGGTCATTTTAAGGTACATCAGTGCATTCACATCACACTTCTATCCTACTAGGGTATTATACAATGTAATTGGCGTTTGTTGTTGTGGTTTAATGAGGTCAGGGTGCATCAGATGTTCTTATAGCAGCACAAAGCGGTCCGTCACCATCATTTTAAGAGGTCTGTTCTAACTTTAACCTGATGTGATCACATTCTTAATGCCTAGTTGACCAATCAGATTACTTAATTGGAACTACCCATTGTATAATTGTTGACGTCCCTACTCCAGGTACACCGACGTCTTCACACAGGAGAGAGAAAATCAACACCCAAACACGTCTTGAAGAAAGAAAATAGTTTCCAACATCTGTAATGTGGTCCGTACTGTAATGTGTCATGAATCCTTCCTGATCTCCAAGTAGTCTATTTCTTCTACTCATTTGTTTAGTTTATACTCCATGGCCATGCCATTCACCTTGTTTTCCTCACCCATCTCTGATACTGTCTGATTGCCACACCCTATCACACCTTGGTGGCTTTAACTCTTTCAACAGTTTGTGAAGCAGTCACAGCAGATATTAATAGCATCTGTGTGTAAAATGTGTAAATGTGTACAGCAACTCTCTTATCATGGTATTGTGGCACATGGCAGATCACTGTATTTGTAGTGTGGTAGTAAAGAATCTGAAGTGATTACAGGTTTCATTATTTGTTTACAATGTGAATTTTCCATTGAGTGTGTTGTTGTAATGCCTTGCGTTAAAGTGGACAATATTCAAATGCAAATAAGTGGGCAGGACAAACTGCAAACTGGTGGCGCAGATACGCGCACTCCGGTCCAGGTATTATTTATAGGTAAAAACGGGACAACATTTAAACTCAAGCATTTTAAATGGGGGCCAGATCAGTGCTGTTGGCGCAAACTGAAGGGTCCGCATGAGCTAACCGCTGTGAGTGCTATAGCTCAAGCGGACCCTTCAGATTTTTTGGCGTGCAGGGCCGGTGTAGGTACCAGATCGGCTCGGCTACTAGTGATGGGTCGTTCGCGAACGAACTAGTTCGAACGAACGACTCTTTAAAGTGAACGAACTGACCTAGTTCGCCACCGTCGTTCGCGTCGTTCGTCTCGTTCGCTGAGTCTCTCTGACGCGCTGATTCGCGGCGCCCTGATTCGCGAGTCGTGACTCGTTCGCTGACTGATTGACTCGAGGAGTGAGACGTCACTCACGACTCGTCATCACGAGAGCCAGCCAATGTATGTTGTTTGTCTGTCTGTGACAGTCTAGGACGCTTTCGAATGGTTGACACATTAACAATACCACTTTCACATTTGAATATTGCCTTTTACATTTACATATCAGTGAAATGGTAAATACATGCTGTCTTTGTATTTTCTGTGTCATGCCAGATTAATAAAATATTTGAATGTCTCGTCAATCCGTCTCGTTCTTTCATGCTTCCTTCTCACGCACGCAACCCGGCCGGGACCCGCAATATAAAATATGCCCAGAATAAACACAACTGTACATCATTAACTTTAAAACTCATCATTGCTAAATCAAGTCTATTATCTTGCTGATATACATCCAATAATCTACTACGCCCCCCCACACACACACACACACACACACATCGCGCTGCGTTTGGTTTGTCTAACGTTACGTTGAATTGGGGGAACGGGGCATTTTGATCCTGACATGTCATTATGCATACATTAAATAAATCTGTTGAACTCAAATATGAAATACATATGTTAACATATTCAACCAGACACAATGTTGTATTTGCTATTAACACATTTATTAACGCCATCAAGCACCATTGCACGATTGTGAATCGTGATTTCATGATTAGTTAGTAAATGAGAAGAACGAGGGAGTCCGAGACCGACTCAGCTGCATTCGTGATTCGTTTGAATGTTGTGTGAACGAGGAGGAGCCGAGTCTGACCGACTCGGCTGGCAGTCGCCGTTCGCGAATGACAGCCCTGAGCCGAGTCGTTCGTGACGCCTCTTGCCCACTGGATGCGTTCGTCAACGCATCCCATAGACTTTGAATGGGGCTGAGCCGCAATGCATTGTGGCTCCGTCAGTCAAGTCGGCTCCGTTCGTTGCGTTGAAAAGTTGAGAAAATGTTATCTTTTCTGGCCACGACGGATCCGTCAGCCAATCAGATCACATTATGCAAATATATGTCCTGTGACGCTACTTGGACTCTGCCCAATGAAATCACCTTGGTGGTACAACCCGGGAAAGCACATCTGTTATGTCAGACGGCCGGCAGCGGGAACATTTAAACCTTATTAAAAATGGAGGACAAGTTGATGGTGGCGGTGGAAAAGCACTCTTCTTGCTACGACGGGATCCATCTTGCAATAGAAAAGAGCAATAACAAATTGCAGGAAGAGCGCGGCTTTGTTGTTGTAAGCGGGAAGCGATTTGATTGGCTGCTGGCTGCGTCTGGCTCCGTCGGCAAATTCCACGCCCCCCTCCGTCAGACACGCCTTCCGTCTTCCGTTGACGGTTGAATGCAGTGGGTAACAGGCGTGATTCGCGAACGAGGGAGGAGCTAAGTGAACGACTGAACGACTGAACGAGTCAGTGAATGATTCAGCGCTACCGGAAACACGAACGAACGAACGAACGACTCTTCATGGCGAACTGAACGACGCGAACTAGTTCGCGCAAACGAACGAGGAAATCCACCACTATCGGCTACCAGATCGGCTCGGTGTCCGTCGTCTGCTGATTACGTCACACACACATCTACAGCAACGCCACTCGGACAAACTAAATTGCATTCGACTTTCACGATAGATACACAGACAGACAGACAGACAGATAGATAGATAGATAGATATACAGACAGACAGACGCCATTTTTTAAGTGGTTCTCAGCCGGTGGGGCGCGCCCCCCTGGGGGGGCGTCGACACTCTCCCGGGGGAGCGCGGGTTCAAAAAGGAGGACAAATACGCGTCCGGCTTTAGGCGGACTGTCCGGTTTTTCAAAGCCCTGTCCGGCGTCCGGCGCAGCGTCAAGCCGGACGCGTATTTGTCCTCCTTTTTGAGAGCGCAATAGTAACACATCGCGCACCCCCCCCCCCCCCCCCCCCCGCCGGTGGCAGGTCCGCGGTGTGTTACTATTGCGCGCACCACCACCCCGTCGGCCCGCGCGCCCCCCCCCCCCAGTCGGCCGTAGGTCCGCGGTGTGTTACTATTGCGCGCACCCCCCCCGTCGCCCCCCCCCCCCCCCCCCCCCCGTCGGTCCTAGGTCTGCGGTGTGTTACTATTGCGCGCACCCCCCCCCCCCCACCCCATCTCAATCTGTAGCCTATGTGTGTAATAAGATTTGTGTGTATTCAAATTTGTGTGTGCGTAATAAGATTTGTCTGTCTGTATTCACATTTGGAAAAAAATCAAAAAAAATCAGTGTCTGTATTCACATTTGTGTGTTTGTGATAAGATTTGTGTTTTGGCCAATCAGAACTCCCGCCTGAGTTTTAACTGATGACAGACATTTACAGATCTCAGTACACATGTACAGATCTGTTTACACATTCACAGATGTGTGTACACTTACAGATCTCTGTACACATTTGCAGATTTGTCTTTACTTGCAAAACGAATACAGACACAGATTTTTTTTACACTCACACAAATGTGAATACAGACAGACAAATCTTATCACAAACACACAAATGTGAATACAGACACACAAATCTTATCACAAACACACAAATGTGAATACAGACACACAAATCTTATCACAAACACACAAATGTGAATACAGACACACTGATTTTTTTACACACACACAAATGTGAATAGACAGTCAAATCTTATTACGCACACACAAATGTGAATACCGGTACACAGATTGAGATACGCACACACAAATAATATTGTCTCAATAATACCCCCATATACTGTAGGTCTGAGGAGTGTTACGATCGCGCGCGGGGGGCCGACTGCAATGAACCAGTTTTGGGGGGGTCCAGCCTGAAAAAGGTTGAGAACCCCTGCTTTAAGCTAATGATCAGTTATCTCAATGTGTGTATTTGTCTTATTTACTTAGACTTAGACTGTTAGACTATATATATATATATATATATATATATATATATATATATATATATATATATGTTATATGTTATACTGTGTGTATATATATATATATATATATATATATATATATATATATATATATATTTATAACTACTAACTACTTAACTACTTAAGGAGGGAATTTTCTTGTATGCTTCTTCCTTGTCCTTTATAGTTGTTCTACTTTAAGTGCCTTTAGCTTTTAACTTTAACTTATAGCTTATAGAACGTGCTGCTTCTTTCGCGCTGTTTGGCTAGGTGCGTTGCTAAAAGGTGTGGTGTAGGAAACATATGCCGGCGGCAATTAGTTCCGCCCCAATGCCATTCTAAACAGTAGGAACAAAAAAAACAGGAGGTTAACAAATTAAACAAACTGCCAATGTGCGGCAGTTACAATTACCATATACTTTCCTGGTAATTGTAGATTATAATCATCTACCACCCATTAGGGTGTGTAGTTTTGAACATGGTATCATTGTATAGTTGCCAGTTATCAAGTAAATACTGGGTAATTACCAGGTAAAAATCAGAGTCATTACTACCCTCACTGTCACTACACAGGTTGATTGGTAATGGATAAATACCTGGTAGTTTTCAGTATGTATCTAGTAAATACTGGGTAACTTGTTGGTATTTACCAGGTAAATATCAGGTAACTACCAGGTAAATAAGTGGTAGTTACCAGCTAAATATGCGATCATTTTTGAGTAAATACCTGGTAAGTACCAGGTAAATATATAAGTTATTATCACCCTAACAAAGTCACATATATTCAGTGGGTTTATTGTCTACAATATGCAATTGCAGGATATCTACCAGGTAATTATTGGGTAGGACCTACATACCTAGTAAATGTCAGGAAAATATCCAGTAAATATCAGGTAACTTGTTGGTATTTACCAGATAAATATGTAATTACATACTGGGTAATTACCTGGTAAGTGCTTGGTAATTACAAGGTAATTACATTTAATTACCTGGTTATTACTTAATAAATACATCTTATTACCAGGTAATTTCCTGGTAATTACCGGACTGTAAAAGGATGGGTTACCACGTTTTGCAATGTGGTGCAGCCTAATCTTGAGGAACACAGACACCACTAGTTTCAGTAGATTACAATGGTGGTTGTCAACGCCAAATTGTGTGTCTCCAGTATGTTCCCCGAGCAAAAACACATCATCTGTGCCAATGCCCTCACGGAGAAAGCACCTGTATCATAGCTACATGTGTGACGTTTTTAACAAACAAATACGTTTGGAAATCGGTCCAAAATTCGGCGAATAATTCTACTTTAAGATTGAGGAGTACCTCTTTACCCATGCGCCGTCTATGTATATTAGTGATGGGTCGTTCGCGAACGAACTAGTTCGAACGAACGACTCTTTAAAGTGAACGAACTGACCTCGTTCGCCACTCTCGTTCGCGTCGTTCGCTCGTTCGTCTCGTTCACTGAGTCTCTCTGACGCGCTGATTCGCGGCGCCGCTGATTCGCGAGTCGTTCGCTGACTGATTGACTCGAGGACTGAGACGTCACTCACGACTCGTCATCACGAGAGCCAGCCAATGTATGTTGTTTGTCTGTCTGTGACAGTCTAGGACGCTTTCGAATGGTTGACACATTAACAATACCACTTTCACATTTGAATATTGCCTTTTACATTTACATATCAGTGAAATGGTAAATACATGCTGTCTTTGTATTTTCTGTGTCATGCCAGATTAATAAAATATTTGAATGTCTCGTCAATCTGTCTCGTTCTTTCATGCTTCCTTCTCACGCACATGACCCGGCCGGGACCCCCACCTTGGTGGATCTTGGTCTTGAGTGGGGGTGGCCAATGGCCATCTTCACAATAGTAAATAAAATATGCCCAGAATAAACACAACTGTACATCATTAACTTTAAAACTCATCATTGCTAAATCAAGTCTATTATCTTGCTGATATACATCCAATAATCTACTACGCCCCCCCCCCACACACACACACACACACACACACACATCCCGCTGCGTTTGGTTTGTCTAACTTTACCTTGAATTGGGGGAATGGGGCATTTTGATCCTGACATGTCATTATGCATACATTAAATAAATCTGTTGAACTCAAATTAAATACATATGTTAACATATTCAACCAGACACAATGTTGTATTTGCTATTAACACATTTATTAACACCATCATTTGCACCATTGCACGATTGTGAATTGTGATTTCGTGATTAGTTAGTAAATGAGAAGAACGAGGGAGTCCGAGACCGACTCAGCTGCATTGATTCGTGAACGAGGAGGAGCCGAGTCTGACCGACTCGGCTGGCATTCGCCGTTCGCCGAGTCGTTCGCGATTCGCGAACGAGGGAGGAGCTAAGTGAACGACTGAACGACTGAACGAGTCAGTGAATGATTCAGCGCTACCGGAAACACGAACGAACGAACGAACGACTCTCTGTGGCGAACTGAACGACGCGAACCGATTCGCGCAAACGAACGAGAAAATCCACCACTAAACAGCAGCTGGAAAGAAAGACAGCTAACGTTAGCCCCGAAACGGGATGCTGCTACGCCCCCCCCCCCCCCCCCCCCCCCCCCGCTGGGAAGTAGCAGCGGCCCGCTTTGGGGCTACGCTAATGTTATGCTAGCTTTCCAGCCCCCAGTTCGCATAGAAATAAACACTAGAAGTCGCGTTGACTACCACGGTCTATTAGAACGAATGCGTAAACAAAGCCGCCATCTTGGTACAGGGGAACGCAGCTTCGAACGTCAATCGAGGACAAGGCCATAGGCTATTCACAGGGCTCTCAAGTGTCACGCATTGAGCGTGACAGTCACTCATTTCGGTCTTTTGTCACGCCCTCCCGCCACACATGGCATTTCTCACGCTGAAAAATAACTTGTATGCCGCTGCCGCATCGCCCAACATGATTTCTCTAGCTCTCACCATGGAACAGGCGCGTCTCCCCTGGCTTTCTAAATCGCAGCCCGCCACTTACCAGCCGAGAGAAGGGGCTACACAATAGCCAATCAGAAAATAGCATTGTAGTGTATCTGGGTAAGATGTAACGCAACAACCAATGAAAAAAGCTTGTTCGCGTGATTCTGCTATTTAATATCTCCCGTATGCAGGCGTTGCCAAGCAACGTGGCGTCTTCATAGCGTCAACGTCTTTCCTAAGTGTACATCGATCAGAATCGAGTAGGCTATTCACCCAGACCATGGTAAGTATTATTTAATAATTAATTCTACTAATATATTAGTAGACTAATAGAATAAATAGATAAATAGAGTAGACTAATAGACTAGGCTATATAGTAAACCTATCGTAACTTTAGCGTCACCAGCTGGACACTCAGTGGTATTGGATGTGTTAACGACGCTCGTAGTGCGCTACGAGTACCCCTGGAGCTCTCGTTAGCTACGAGCGTCTTAACGACGGTCGTTACGCAACGATGCTTTCGGGAAACGGTGTGAAAACTGTCTGATGGTCGTACGACGAACTTAACGAACCACTTAGGCTAACGACGCTTTTGGGAAACTGGGCCCTGTTCAATGGCAAGACCTGTTCAAAACAAGTAGTCTAGGCATTCGTTATCACAGGATGACTGACATATTCTCACATTATAATCATCTTTCTCTCCAAATAGGGGAAATAATTGTATTGGCATTAAATAAATTAAAGTGTATTGCATGGTCAATGTAATAGGTCACTTTAAAAATCATGTCATATTTTGTATATCCTGCATCTATGAGCAGAATATACAAAATATGGCATGATTTTAAAAGTGACGCATTACAAATAATTATTATTGCTGTCTTTCTAAGATGTCAGGAAAAAAACAACTAAGCATCCTTTCATTTGCCGTGAGTGGACATCCCCCTAAAAAGCCCAGGTTAGAGGATGCAGATGTGGCAAAAAGAGTAAGCCCATTAGAGGAGGAGACAGTGCAGGTGGAGGAGGAAGAGACGGTGCAGGTGGAGGAGGAAGAGACAGAGCAGGTGGAGGAGGAAGAGACAGAGCAGGTGGAGGAGGAAGAGACGGTGCAGGTGGAGGAGGAAGAGACAGTGCAGGTGGAAGAGGAAGAGATGGTGGAGGAGATGGCTAGGGTGTCAGAAGAGACCATCAAAACAAAAGAGAAAAAGATACCAGGCGCGGCCACCTACAAGAGCTCTTATAATAAGGAATGGACATCTAAATGGCCATTCATTACTATAGGAAGCATCAGCTCCTATTACTGGTGCTCTATCTGCCGCCAAGAGAACTCCTGTGCCCATCAAGGTGTGCGGGATGTGAAAAGGGACATAGAAAGTAAGGGGCATCAGGCCAAACAGCAGGCACTAAAGTCAGCCAGCACAGTCAAACACTTTTACTTGCCAGTGACTGCAGAAATGGGTGTGCAAGAGGTCAAGGTACATAGCACATTACATCCAAAAGGTTGATTACAATGTTCATGAATACCATTTCTCCTAAATAATACAACCGATTATATGGCATGAGACATTCACCCGTGACATGGACAGAATACTACTCTGTTGTGTATTTTTATTGTTACTGAAATCTGTTGTTTTCTGCATAGCTATATCTTTATCTCTGATTCTGTTGCAGACAAGGAGAGCCGAGTTGAAAGTTGCCATAGCAATGGTTCAGCATAACGTCCCTTTTGCTGTGGCTGACCATTTCAGTCCCTTGTACAGGGAGTGTTTCAAAGACTCTCCCACAGCTCAAAATTTCAAGAGTGCCAGCACAAAAACAGTGTGCATCATTAATGAAGCAGTTGCACCACATTATAGGAATGAGCTGGTCACGAAGATGAGGGAAAATCCCTTTACACTGCTCACTGATGGCTCAAATGACACAGGTATACCTTTGATAGCTAAATTGCCTGTTTCTATTTCCTCATGTTCATATCACACACACTGAAATAATACACATGCAGTACATGCTTGCAGAGTTGATTACATACCTTATCGTTACAGGACTAGAGAAGATGAATCCCTTAACTGTGAGGATATTTGACACCACCAAAGTTGTGCACAGATTTCTTGATATGTGCACGACAAGTGGAAGAAGCTGTGGCACAGCTGATGTTATATACAAAAAAATCAATGACGTCCTGGTAGAATATAACATACCATGGAAAAATTGTGTTGGCCTATCAGTTGACAATGCCGCAGTTAACATTGGTGCCAAAAACTCAATTGCGGCAAAAATGCTTCGGGAAAATCCCAGCATTTACATTCATGGATGCCCCTGCCATATCATCCATAACACTGCCAAAAAAGCAGGGCAGAGTTTTTTGGAAGTAAGTTCCAAAATGTTTGCTTTTGCATTAAATATCTGTTTAGCTAAATAAATAATAAGCTGTATAATGACAATACATCTATGCACCCATGTCATGTTCTGCAGATATCTGGATTTGACCCTGAGGACCTTGTGGTTGACGTTGGGTACTGGTTTAAGGGCAGCACAAACCGTAAAGGTTACTTGAAAGGTTTGTAATTCAATTAGCTCCAGTCTTATACACCAAAAGTGAGGAAAAATATGGTAAACTTTATTTTTCTGACATATTTTCCCAGAATTCTGTGAATTCCATGGCAGTGAGTACATGGCAATGCTGCTGCACGTTTCTGTGAGGTGGTTGAGTTTGGAGATGTGCATCACCCGCATTCTGCAGCAGTATGGCCCACTCACCAGCTACTTCAAATCTGCAAGTAGGCTGTCATACATCATATTGACGCTAGTTCAGGATATGTATATGAGACACCCATTACTACTAACAGTTTGTTTGCAGATGAGAAACAACCAAGATTCAGAAGGCTGGTGGAGGCATTTTCCAATCCCCTGACGGAAGTCTACCTCCTGTTCCTTCAGGCCACATTGCCAGTGTTCTCTACACTGAACCTCCTTCTCCAGAGAGAAAAGGCATCCATATTCCAGCTGTATGAAGAGGTAAATGGGAGGATTTGGCTATATATGTCCCCTTTCTCAAGTGCAACACCCCTATGAAATATAGGTTACTTTCACACACAAAAGAAAAGTATCTAAAGTTATCTAATTTCAAAGGTGACATATTTGTTGATTCAGTGCACTACTCCCTTGATAAATTACTTGCACAGACTGAAAAAATAACTTAATTATCTAAACTAAACTTGAATTTACTCATAGACATAGAACTGAATAACAATTGCATTTATAATGCATTGGAATTTTTTATGACATTCAATTTTGCAGATAAGGAAATTCATCAAGAAACTCTGTTCGAGGTTCATTAGACCAACAGCGCTACGAGAGGGAGAAGTCCATGATATCCCCTACAAGGTAGGGTTGGGTACCGAACCCGGTACTTTTACCGGTACCGACCGAAACACGTCGGTATAACCGAGTATTGGTTCACGTAAAATCCAACAGGTGCCAAATTTCGGTACTTTCACGTGCATTAGGAGCAGAATGCACAGCTGAGATATGCCCAAGTGTAACTTTATGTCTGACTCAAAACAGAAAGCAATTATGACCAATTTAGTGCTCCATTTAGATTTAATCTAAAGTAATCGAGTAATCTAAAAATTCGGCGCGATTGCCGCGGACCCGCTAGCCGCGGACCCGACCGCGCAGCACCCACCGCCGTCTACAATCGCTGTTACCGCTGTTTTATTATCCGCACTCCCACACCGTCACCGGGGCTTCATAGTAATGTGTCCGAATAGAGCAGCCCTCTCGGACACACACATGCTGTTACCGCTGTAACATGCTGTTAACAGCGATTGTAGACGGCGGTGGGCGCTGCGCGGTCGGGTCCGCGGCTAGCGGGTCCGTTGCTGGCGGGTCCGCGGCAATCGCGGCGAATTCTTAGATTACTCGCCAGAGTGGCGAGTGGTCTTCATAAATTACTCGACAAATACAAAAATTACTCGCATTTGGCGAGTAAAACAGCCTTATTTCAACCCCTGTGTGTGTGTGTGTGTGTGTGTGTGTGTGTGTGTGTGTGTGTGTGTGTCCGAGAGGGCTGCTCTCCTGAAGATTCACATCCAGAACGTTCATAACTTGTAGTCCTGCATTTTTAAACCAGTCGTTACAGTTCAGTTAGAGTAAGGTACCGAAAAAAGTATCGTTGGATACCGAGACCGAACACCAGGCACCGGCACCGGCACCGATATCGGTTCAGATGTGAAAGGTACCCAACCCTACTACAAGGACCCACAGCACCAACTGCCAGGTAATCTTTTGAAGTCACATATGGAGATAAACTTGTAATCTATGTTTATTGACAACAAATTCTGTGGATTTATTTAAAAGTATGAATTAAACCCAGGGATATCTTATAAGATGCCTGTGTATTTGACTTGCTTTCTCTTTGTCTTCTGTCTCACTGATAGGAGAAAAACTCAATGTGGGATTCACCACCAGAGCCACGCTCAACAGGCTCCTTGAGGCTGGAGACGTCACATCCCAGAAGGCCAAAGAATTCCAGCAGGCAGCACTGGCATTCTTAGTCAAAGCTGTGGAGTATGCCATGGCTAAACTACCACTGACAGATCCTCTCCTGAAACACGCAAGATTTGTTGATGTGCAGCTGAGGGCTGAGTGTGCTGTTGAAGATGCCTTGTACTTTGTGGACAGGCAAGGGTTTTCACATACTATTTTTTAAGTTTAATGGCCATGATCACAAAACAAATCTGTCTTTCACTGTATTCTAATCAGTCTTGTACACACAGATTTCAGGGACTCCTTCCTTATCTCGACCCCAAAGAGCAAGACCAAATAAGTGAGGAGTTCATGGACTACCAGCTAATGGACATTGCCATCCCCGAGGACCCAACATCATTTGATGTTGAGGAGTTTTGGGGGAAAATGTCCTCAACAAAGAACAAGGTAAGAAATATTTTGCACACAAGATGACTTTCTCATTATTAATTACGATAAAAGGAACACTTTTTGAGTAATAGATGCCCTTGGTTCATTTTTTCAAAGGTGACTGGCTTGAACCAATTTGGAAGGCTGTCCAAGATTGCGACCCTGGTTTTAGTTATCCCGCATTCAAATGCCGATGCTGAGAGGGTGTTTTCAATGGTCGGGCTAAACAAAACCGCTACACGCAACAGCTTGGCTTTAAATGGGACATTGTCCTCCATTATGACCCTTAAAATGGCTGGGCTAGATCCAAACTGTTTTAAATGGGAGCCTACACCAAAAATGATAAAGGAGTCCAAAAAGGCAACCAACACATACAATCAAAAACACCAGTTATAATCTCTCACTCACACACACACACACACACACACACACACACACACACACACACACACACACACACCAGTGTTATAGACCTAAACGAAAAGTGAGGTAAAATAGGGGTAATCTTGTAATTTTTTGTGAAGACACACACACAGAAAATTGGAATGAATAAATACTTTGTATTTTGTTAAATTGTGCCATGTGTCATGTCTTTTGTTCCACAAATTTGATCAATTACAGTAATAACAACAGCAACAACAACACTAATAATAATATTACCAATGAAACTCGCCCATTCCTGTGGCCCACCACCGTCGCCCCCCCTGGGGGGGGGGGGCGGCGACGGGCCGGGGGGCGGGGGGGAATGTCACTCTTGCCTGTCTTCAAAACTTGAGAGCCCTGTATTCATACATGATTAAAATACCTATAATCGGCGATTTCATTTTCTTATTAAGAATGTCAAAATAAAATAATATAAGACGTTTTTGTTAACATAACCTGTTTTTACGTTCAAAATCCAATGGACATAATTATATTCCATTACAAAATAGGCCAGCAATGTCAACAATGTAAATTTAAAGATGCTGGCAATCAAACAAACGCCCGCAGCGTTACCATTCAAAGTCCTAGTCAAGCCTTAACAATGTTGTAAAACAACCTTTTCCATTAATTTCCTAAGTTGTGGCAGATAAAGTGCGCCTGACATGCATAGAAATAAACACTAGAAGTCGCGTTGAGCCTTTTGAAATGCGTCGATACGGCCGCCCTGATTACCCGTTTACTTACTGCAACCACCATAATCTCAGGGGTAGCACACTATACGTAAAAGGCATTTGTAGAGAACTCCAGACAATTTACTGTGCACAATTATTTTCAGGCAAATAATACTATATCTTAATATAGTACAAGAGTAACATCTTTTTACCTGCTTTAAAAATAAATAAATAAATAAAATGAAGGACTAGTCCATAGACACAGGCATCTTGTACAGCTTTGTAGAGACAATGAATTACACAATACATTTTCCAGGCAAGGAAAATACTTTCCACATTTATGTTCATGCTGTTATTTATTTATTTGTTTTTTTTTAACATTTAGTAGACATACATATATTCAACATTTGTTCAGGTATAAAGATTCAACATTTAGTAGACATACATATATTCAACATTTGTTCAGGTATAAAGATTCAACATTTAGTAGACATACATATATTCAACATTTGTTCAGGTATAAAGATTCAACATTTAGTACATACATATATTCAACATTTGTTCAGGTATAAAGATTCATGAAATGGTATATTGGTTCAACATTTAGTAGACATACATATATTCAACATTATATATCCTTAGCCTACAATGCTGTTAGTTTTTAATCAGTTTTCCAACTATTGATTTCATCAAGTTTGTCAGTGTCTGGTATTAATAGCCTTGTAACAATACTATCTTACACAGTTTCTTCCTTAAACTACCACTTTGTAGTTTTAAAGTATGCACTCTTGCCACATGGTGCTGTCTCAACTTGTAAAAACAAGACACGATATGTGAAATTAAATCGTAGTGATGGTTGTCAATGCCATCTTGAGTTTCAATACTGTGTTTGCCAAGATTAAATATATCTTGAGAGCCTATATCTGCTTTCACAACTCTCTTCAGCAGTTTCTCTGAACACTGATGTGCTGCAGATGAGATGTTGGAGGCCCGTCTGATGCAGTGCTCAGCTGAGCGAATCACCTTTACTGTACCATAGCTCGGTACAAACAGACCTCCAAGCTAACAACACTCGGGTTGTTATTCCATCCTCCTGAAATAATAATAAAAAAAGAGAAAAAGACAAAAGCAGGGTTGAACTTTTGAATGTTTCACGTCATGGTTCAGACACATTAAGCCCAGAAATGGTAAACAAACCGCGGAAGGTAGAAATAGTAATGTCAATGACCGCATGCAATAAACATTTGTTCTTACCTGAGGCCCTGATGGAATTTTAAAAAAAGCTCTAAGTGGTCCTGGCTGAATCGATAAGTGCACACATACTGCTGTCTCTCAAGCAGCTCTGGTGAATGACTCAATATTGATGACAAAGCCAGTCACAGACAGATACCTTTAAAATAAGAAAAGAAACATCAACATTGACTATTTTATGGTAAACTCAAGTGTTATTAAGAAATGCTAAATAGAGTATGCTTTGAACTGGAACATACTAGATAAGTGAACAAAATAAAGGGGAAATCAAATGTGAAGATGTAAAATGCCCTTAAGTGCACTTAAACATTGTGTGACTTAAAATAAATGTTTTGAAAGTTTTCCCTTTAATTTGTCACATATCTTTGTATGTAAAAGTGAATTTGTGGAACCTTGTTGAGTCGCAAGAACAGCGAACACAACTATAGAAGCCATGGAAATAGCAGTACAAAAGCCAGAGAGATAGTGCAGGAAACCTAATGCTGTAAAATTATTGAAATGAGAACACAGCAATACATTACCCAAATATTTCTCGTATATGAAGTCCTCACATGTTTCTATCAAACAAGTCAGTAAAGGAACCAAACAAGGCAACACTGGAACAGCAATTAGACGTTTTTTTTAACTCAACGTCGAAAGGAAAGTGTATGAACATAGAACTTCAGGTGTTTTAAAGAGTTACTCTTTTAGGGGATGTTTTGGATCAAAGAGGATGCAAACTTTAAAACTCCTGTGTTCTTAAGGCCAGTTCAAACCTAAGATTCGCGACGGTCTGAGACGGTTGCAGAGAGGAGTTGCAGAGGTGTGAATCAATAGTGGCAAGCAACTGGGTTTTAGAAGGTTGCAGCTCGTCTCGTCGTGGATCTTGTGTTTGAACTGGCCTTCAGTTTTTAGAATGCAAGTGAAGGTAAATACCTGTGAGAAGTTTTTCCTAGTATGAATAATTTTTGGTGGGTGGGCATGCCAACTCTAATTGATGAAGCTGCTTTTCCCTACCATTATTGCCTACAGCTATATTTCACTCCAATTCATTTGAAACACTAGTCTTGAAACCTAAACACACCCTCGCTTCAGCAAATAGTTTTGCCCAAAGGGTGGGTCTAACGATGCACCATGGGCAACACATTCACAGCTTATACATTTATGTTACAGGATACCTTGACAGGCTAGTGAAAAATATTACTGTAACACAGGTAATGGAGTGCTGTTAAATAGTATTGCATTTGCAATGCATGTTTTTTTCTAAAGGTATTTACCTTACCTGACGAATAGAACCAAGCAAAAAAAAAAAAAAAAACCTCTTTGAGCGATGAAGTGGAGTGCCATCATTCATCATCAAACTGGTCAGGTAATCTCGAGCTTCGGTCATAAACCCTAACTTCTCTGTCATGGTTTGAGTTTTGCGTTTCTGTGTTGTTGCTTGTTTTGTCCCTTCTCGTTTCCCCTGGCGTGTAGGTGCAAGGTAGTGGGCGTGGTAAGGTTGCCGGCACATTCAACGAGGCACACCTGGCTCTCATCATCAATCACTCCTCCTATATAACCCCGGTTCAATCTTCACTCCAGTGCCGAATTATTACAGATGTCACGTTAGTACTCATCGTGTGTTTTTTCTCGTTCACCTTTTTGGTCACTACCGGCTCTAGTGTGTTTATGTGATCTGACAGTTTCGTGTTTTTCTCCCGGGGGCTCTACGTGCCTTAGGTCTCCAGTGTGCCGCGTGCTTATGCCGTCCGCCGAACGCCGTTTCCAGCCAACCGCGTGTCCCCCTTTCCTGGCATCCTGTGTCGGCAGCCTTCCCGTCTGCTGCCCTCCCTGCACGCCAGCGTCCTTAGTTATATCCCCTCCGTTTTTGATCCTTGTCTGATAAACCCTTTTTTACCATCACCTCTCGTTGTCTCTGTCTCTGCTCCGGGGCCCTACTATTGCTAAACCTAACAGAATAATTCGGCCACATGGACCCCGCAGAGACGGAACAGCTGAGACACGCTATCTCCAATCAGGGAATACGCGTCGGCCAGCATGAACAAGTGTTGGTTAGCGCCATGGACAGCATTAATGCGCTAACAACTAAGGTTGAGCAACTTAGCAGCAGCGTTAACCAAATGCTCACGGCTCTTTCCGGTGTTAGTTCCTCCGGCGGGGTTTCTAACGCTACCGCCGCAGCCGCCTCACCCGCCGTTTCGCCATCCCCTCCAGTACCTAGTCCTGTGCATATCAGGGAGCCTCATATCCCCACTCCGGCTCATTTTTCGGGCGAATTAGGAAAGTGTGGTGTTTTTCTGCACCAGTGCTCCCTGGTCTTTTGCCAACAACCGCTCACCTACCAGACTGACAGTTCTAAAATCGCTTTTATCATGGGATTACTCACCGGTAGGGCAGCCGAGTGGTCCGTCGCCATTACCGCAGCTAACGCACCGTATGTATCAATCTACCAGCTCTTTCTCTCTGAAATTCGAAAAGTTTTTGATCATCCGGTGCAGGGTAAGGAGGCCGGTAAACGGTTGCTCGCGCTCCGCCAGGGCTCGGCTTCCGTTGCCTCTTACGCCGTGGATTTCCGCATCTTAGCGGCGCAGTGTGGCTGGGGTGAGGTAGCTCTTCAGGGGGTTTTTCTCGATGGATTAACTGAAAGACTAAAAGACGAACTAGCGGTACGCGACGAGACTTCCTCCTTGGAGGACCTAATTGCGTTAGCCGTCCGATTGGATAACCGCCTCTGCGAGAGACGGAGGGAGAGAGAGGATTCCCTTCTTTTCCGGTCTCGCTCCATGAACCTTCGCTCCGGAGCTGCCGCGGAGGACTTCACACCGGTCGACCCAACAGCCAGCTCCAGCCCTGCTACGTCAGACAACCTGGGTGAGCCCATGCAACTCGGACGCATGCGTCTCACGCCGTCCGAGCGGCAACGCCGGCTTCGTCTTGGCCTCTGCATCTACTGTGGTCAGGCCGGACACCGTCTCGCCACCTGCCCGTCCACGCCAAAAGACCAGGCTCATCAGCGGCTGGGAGGGCGCTGATGAGCCACACCACCACCTCCAAGGATTCAGCTACCAGGCTCACGCAACGAGGTACGCTAACCTGGCAGCAGGAGACTGCCACCGTTCAAGTTCTGATTGACTCTGGTGCAGACGATAACTTTATTGACTCGAATCTCTCCTCTCAGCTAGGTCTACCCCTAGAGACGCTACCTGAAGCCAAGGACGTTTTTGCGTTAGACGGCAGATTGCTGGCTCAGGTTACACACCGTACTCAGCCATTTTCACTGCGGCTCTCCGGTAACCATCACGAGATAATCACGCTATTTGTTATTCCGTCCCCGTCCACTCCTTTGGTCCTCGGTCTCCCCTGGTTAAAATTACATAACCCACTCATTAACTGGGCTAACTGCACTATCTCCAACTGGAGTATTTTTTGCCATTCACATTGCCTGCACTCCGCCACTCCCAGTAATCCAGTCTCCTCTCCCATTCCGGTTGAAACTATTGACCTCTCTACCGTTCCCTCCGACTACCATGATCTGCAAGCCGTGTTCAGTAAGGACCGGGCGTTAACCTTACCTCCTCACCGCCCGTACGACTGCGCTATCGAGATCATTCCGGGGTCCACGCTCCCCAGTAGTCGACTGTATAACCTGTCTAAGCCCGAGAAGGAAAGTATGACTAAATACATTAATGAATCACTGGCAGCAGGTCTCATCCTTCCCTCTTCATCCTCCACGGCCGCAGGTTTCTTTTTCGTGTCCAAGAAAGATAAGAGCCTGCGGCCGTGCGTAGACTACCGGGGCCTCAATAACATCACAATAAAGAATAAATACCCCCTTCCTCTTCTCGATTCGGCGTTTGGGTTCGAGCACCAGTCGGCGATCTTTACGAAATTAGATCTCCGTAACGCCTATCATTTGGTGCGCATCCGCGAGGGCGACGAGTGGAAGACCGCTTTCAACACTCCACTTGGTCAGTTCAAATACAGAGTCATGCCGTTCGGACTCACTAACGCTCCCGCGGTTTTCCAAGCCCTCGTCAACGATGTTCTCCGCGACATGCTCAATCTGTTTGTGTTTGTTTACCTCAACGACATTTTGATATTTTCACGCAACCTGGCCGAACATATTCAGCATGTTCGGCTTGTTCTCCAGCGACTCCTGGAGAACCGATTATATGTCAAGGCAGAGAAGTGCGCGTTCCACGTTTCGTCCGTGGAGTTCTTGGGATTCGTCATAGAAAAGGGGCAACTTATGACGGATCCCAAGAAGATCCAAGCGGTGGTGGAGTGGCCAGCCCCATCCACTCGCAAGCAGCTCCAGCGGTTCCTCGGGTTCGCTAATTTCTACCGCAGATTCATAAGAGACTATAGCCTGGTAGCCGCTCCACTTACCCAGCTCACCTCGACCAAGGTTCCCTTCGTGTGGTCTTCTGCTGCCCAGGCAGCATTTAACAAGTTGAAGCTTCTTTTTTCATCTGCCCCTGTTCTCGCTCACTCGGATCCGTCGCTCCAGTTTGTGGTGGAGGTGGACGCCTCCGACACGGGAGTCGGAAGAGTACTGTCACAACGGTCCCCGGACACCCAAAAGCTCCATCCATGTGCGTTCTTCTCCCGCCGACTGTCTCCAGCTGAACGTAACTATGATGTTGGCAACAGAGAGCTATTGGCTGTGGTGTTAGCGTTGCAGGAATGGAGACACTGGCTGGAGGGCTCCTCCCAGCCATTTATCGTGTGGACCGATCATAAGAACTTGTCCTATTTACGCTCTGCCCATAGGTTAAACTCCCGTCAGGCTCGGTGGGCACTGTTCCTGGGTCGTTTCGAGTTCACCCTCACCTACCGTCCAGGGTCCCGCAACACCAAGCCCGACGCTCTCTCCCGTCAGTTCTCCCCTCCGGAGGAGGAGGGGGTCGTGGAAACCATCCTCCCGAGTGCCTGTGTGGTCGGAGCGGCCAGGTGGGAGGTGGAACAGGTGGTCCAGGAGGCTCTTCGGAAACAACCGCAGCCAGAGGGATGCCCTCCAGGGAGACTCTTCGTGGCGGCGGAGGCGCGATCTGCGGTCTTGCAGTGGGGCCACTCTTCAAGGATCTCATGCCATCCAGGTTTCCATCGCACCCTGGCCCTCATCCGACAGCGTTTCTGGTGGCCGTCTATCTCTCCTGATACCAAGGAGTTTGTCGCCGCCTGCTCCGTCTGCGCCCGCGGTAAGGCCTCCCATCGCCCTCCTGCCGGCCTACTACGCCCTCTTCCTGTCCCCCACCGCCCCTGGTCGCACATAGCCGTTGACTTTGTGACCGGTTTGCCTCCCTCTGAGGGGAACACGGTCGTCCTAACTATTGTGGACCGGTTTTCCAAATCGGTGCATTTCGTTCCACTGCCCAAGCTCCCCTCAGCTTTAGAGACTGCGAACCTCTTGGTTCACCATGTGTTCCGTCTTCACGGGATACCCCAGGACATTGTGTCAGACCGGGGGCCGCAGTTCGCATCACGAGTATGGAAAGCCTTTTGCCAGGCGTTGGGGGCAGCTGTTAGCCTTTCATCCGGGTTCCACCCCCAGACTAACGGCCAGACGGAGCGGGCAAACCAGGACCTGGAGTCAGCTCTCCGTTGCGTCACCGCCCGTCATCCAGCCTCCTGGTCCACCCACCTTCCCTGGATCGAGTACTCTCATAACTCCCTGGTCAGCTCCGCCACAGGGATGTCGCCATTCATGTCTGCCAACGGTTTCCAACCCCCACTATTTCCCACACAGGAGGCTGGTGTTGCGGTTCCCTCGGTGCGGGAGAATCTACGGCGTGCCCACCGAGTCTGGAAAGAGGTTAGAGCAGCCCTTGCACGCACCACAGCCCGCAACCAGCGCCTTGCAGACCGGCACCGGGTCCCAGCTCCCAGCTATCAGCCAGGTCAAAGGGTTTGGTTGTCCTCACGTGACTTACCCCTACAGGTGGAGAGCAGAAAGCTCGCCCCCAGATTCATTGGACCGTTTGAGATCGACCACATAATAAATCCCAATGTGGTAAGATTGAAGTTACCTCCCAGTCTCCAGATTCACCCAGCCTTCCATGTCTCGTTGCTTAAACCTGTTACCTCCAGTCCATTCAGCCCTCCGGCCGACCCCCCACCACCCACCCGGCTCATCGATAACCACCCGGCCTACACCGTCCGGCAACTACTGGACGTCCGCCGGCGGGGCCGGGGGTTCCAGTTTCTGGTGGACTGGGAGGGTTATGGTCCGGAGGAGCGTCAGTGGGTCTCTCGGGCCCTCATCCTGGACAATACCCTCATCACAGACTTTTACAGACGCTTTCCTGATAAACCGGGCAGAACGCCAGGAGGCGTTCGTTAAGGGGGGGGTACTGTCATGGTTTGAGTTTTGCGTTTCTGTGTTGTTGCTTGTTTTGTCCCTTCTCGTTTCCCCTGGCGTGTAGGTGCAAGGTAGTGGGCGTGGTAAGGTTGCCGGCACATTCAACGAGGCACACCTGGCTCTCATCATCAATCACTCCTCCTATATAACCCCGGTTCAATCTTCACTCCAGTGCCGAATTATTACAGATGTCACGTTAGTACTCATCGTGTGTTTTTTCTCGTTCACCTTTTTGGTCACTACCGGCTCTAGTGTGTTTATGTGATCTGACAGTTTCGTGTTTTTCTCCCGGGGGCTCTACGTGCCTTAGGTCTCCAGTGTGCCGCGTGCTTATGCCGTCCGCCGAACGCCGTTTCCAGCCAACCGCGTGTCCCCCTTTCCTGGCATCCTGTGTCGGCAGCCTTCCCGTCTGCTGCCCTCCCTGCACGCCAGCGTCCTTAGTTATATCCCCTCCGTTTTTGATCCTTGTCTGATAAACCCTTTTTTACCATCACCTCTCGTTGTCTCTGTCTCTGCTCCGGGGCCCTACTATTGCTAAACCTAACACTTCTCTTCCCAGTTGCGGGAACCTAATGGAGATTTAAAACCTGCAGCACGTGGGTTTCTGCTGTTCATCAGGTCGAATAACCTGTCAATCACCTTAAACACAAATATTCCTTATTGTTATTCACAGTCAATAGAGCGCCATTATTACCTTGTCAAGAAGGTTATATTTTGGGTGTATTACGTGGGTGATACATTTTCGGTGATGATACAGAACACCGTCTGGAATTTGTATTTGGTCAGTAGATCTATATTGACTTGGCAGAGGTCAGTGCTCTCGGAGAACTTTTCTAGAAGAAATATAGAACCTATAGCCTCACTGTTTACACTACAGTTTTGTTGCTGTGTTGGCATATCAATGCAACACAAAACGCTGCAGGTGTTACTTAGGTAAGAAAATAAATGAGGACACCAGGCTCTTCTATTTGTTGATTTACCTCTACCTCCAGCTTAACTTAACCCGGTTTGCTTCTGAACTACTTCCTCGGAATAAACCCCTGATTAGAACACAAGCCCCTGCAATTGACAATACTGTTCAGGGAATGGTTCACCTGTAAGGAGAAAGCAGATGTTAGTTGTCGGTTGCTTGTTCAGGAGAATGACAGGAAACCCTGCAACCCTGAGTTGGGGAAAACAAACTCTTGGTTAGTTGGCAAATCTAAGTGGAACCTCTATTCTTCCGGTATCCCTTACTGTTACAAAATGCTGATAGGCAAGAAAATAGTTATTTGAGCAGAAACCATCGCTTGGAAATGAGTGCTGCACCTGCAGAAGGACAAAAAAAAACATACAACATACACAAAACAACATGTTCTTTAGTTTTTTGCAAGGTAAACAATCTATTATTTCAAGTGTTGTCTGTTACATTTTATAAGTATTATCCAGAACATACAGTACCTGAACAAATTCAACTGTTGGAGAGCAGTCCTCAAACTGTTGATACCCTGCCTCCTTAAGCATGGTGAGGGCCAGTGCCACTGACCGACTCAGTGTCTGGGCCGCCAAAGACACCTTCATCTTCTGTGAGGAAAAGTTGACATGCTTTCTAGTGACCTTGTTGGCTGCATGTAGACCCTCTCGCTCCTGGACGTTGTTCAACTCAGAAATGTGTTGCCATCTCACTGTTCCCGCCGGGCTTATGATGGAACTGTAGGCCTCAAGCATGTTTCTAGCCAGTTTCAACATGTGGCATGGGTCCATGATTATATAGACATTTTCCCCTGACGAAGGGTGGGTGAAATATGTCTTTAGCGGCTGGTTTAATTTCAGCTGACATCCAAGCATGGCGCACATGCTCATGTTGGATATGTGACCATCCATGGTGACGCACACAACCTTGATACCGCGCTCATGTAAAGCCTCCAGGGCATGCAAGACCAAGATCTTCTGAGTATCTGGTGAAACGGATTTTATGAAATAAAAGGCGACAGGCATCTTCCAGTGACTTTTTAGTCCAACTACCATAAATACAAGCGCTTCACTGGCCTCAGTGGTTTCGTCCACACCCATGCCAATATCCACAAAACCTCGCATTGTACCTGTATGAGCATCATACAGCACCTGCTTCCTGATCGACATACCATCCAGCATGAGACACACTTGACCAAACTGATCATGATCTTCAAGGCTCTTCCTTTGTAGTAGGTCTAAGAGAGATGTGTTGAGGCCAGGCTTCGCATCAACAGTATGTAACCACCTATTGCAAAGCAAAACAACAAAAAAACAAAAGCAGGTAAACAACAACAAATCAACATAAATTCTATCAATTTCAGACAGTAGTGAAGATGTAGAAAACAAAATTACTTCAGAAGAGTGTGAGGGTGTGGGAGTGGTATCTTCATTTGTTCTCTGAGGTATTTATAGGCCTTAGGTCCATGCAGGTGTAGGGTCAAAGCAAATTCCCTTTGCTTTGAAGTGAAGGCGTGATCCGTTTTGAGAAATTCAACTGGAAGATCTGAAGGAATTAAGGACGAAAACAAGTGAACATCTCTGTGTTCAAGGATCCTCATGGATGTGGTTTGGCCGCAGGCAAAAAGTCAAAATTGGACTGCCATAGGTAACTACACCCATGAGGATATCCAAGGACAACCTCATTCCTACTCGTGTAATAATGCTTTTATATCACAATTCCATTGCCAACTACCGGTAACAAAGTTTTAAAACACCAATAGTATGTACTGTAGTGCTATAGTAATAGTTAGCGCTTAGTTTTCAATTCTGTTCATGCATCCCCACCCACCCACCTGCATCAGTTAAATCAATGGAAACTGTGGAGTGATTATCATATTGGGATATTGAGATAACACCCTGTCAAAGCAAAGAAAATGTTACCAGAGAGCCCTGACTCCTAGACAAGGAAAGGAGAGCCTTAATCAACCAACCAGAGTAAAAGTCCAGCTTTTGCTGAAGTTCTTCAGACAACATGTTCTTATTTGTTAAGTCATCCAACAGGCATTGAACAGTCTTCTTCCGTCTCTTTTCCCGGTCCCTGGCATTTCTCAGCTCCCGCCTTAACTTTTCTACCTGGTCCTGGCATTCTGTCAAATTCTTTTTAGTTTTCTCAGGATCCAGGAAGTACAGATGATCCTGAAAATACTTACACTATAGTAACTAGAACACATCACCACACATTTAACTATTTCACTGTTCCATCAGGCTGCCAATATACTCACTGTGGCTGGCTGGTCAAAGAAGTCAGGCTCTTTTGCTGGTGGTGGTGGTGGTGGACACAGTTCACCTGCTTTTGTTGCGGTCCTGCTTGTTCTTAAACATGGAAGCTAGAGAAAAGTCAATTATTTGAGTAAGCCTGCTAAGAACAACCCCTGTTTAATTATATGGTGTAATGTAATACATTGTCATGGAGACAGATGTTTGGGGAAGTTAAAAATTGATGGGACGGCACTCTCTCTAAGTCTTACAGTCTGTCCTGTTCGATCGAAATCAAGTGAGCGAAAATGGGAGCTGCAAAGCAAGGATCTTGGACATGGAACAAACCCCTCTCTCCTCAGAGCCTGAGTCCAAGCCTGGCGCCTCTCCACGTTACTGGGAAATCTATGCACAGAAACATTCCATTCTCACAGAACAAGTTCACCCAATATTGATACAATTTGTAGTAATGTTAACTTTAGCTGCTACCCTTCAAGTGCCTAGCACATGATGGATCTTGGCATCTAAACCAGCTTAAATTAAGAGTCTGTTCGGGAGCATAGCATTATAGGCTACAATACAATGGTACCACGCCAATATTTTAACATCTAGTGGCAGTACAGTACTTATAATTGCATTTTATTCGTCTTAAATTTCCTTCACAACAACACAAACGAGTCGTTTCAAATGCTAACGCTAACGTCAGCTCAGTTTGCCTCAAGTTTTCATTAGGCTACTCGGTTGTGGACCATAGCTTGCAACACCATTATCAGATATTACTTTACAAACATAGCCGACAAAAAAGTTTTCTTACCACCTTTCCAAGATTTTGATATCATACATCTAAATAGTTGTTGTCAAACGTGATAATAGTGCAAACGCTAGCTAACGTTACCCTCACTTGTCAAATGCAATTGCCTAACGTTACCGTGTGAATAACGTTATTTTCATGAACACAAACAAAAAACAACATTTAGTATCATAGTACTACAAAATAAAATCTTACCTATGAAATGTTATGCCTTTCTCCTTTGTCTTGTTATTTTGCTCGTTTGAACAGCCGTATGCGGCGCAAAAGTCTGGCATCTTTCACTCGCAGGCGTAGTCAAATGATTCACTGATCCACTGTACCAAGATGGCGGCCGCATCGACGCATTCCAAGAGGCTCAACGCGACTTCTAGTGTTTATTTCTATGCCCAGTTCGTATGTAACGTTACAAATACGAAAGCCAGCTATCCGTGAGAATTATGCCATGTAGACTTAAACAGTTAAGCATACAAATACATGTTCATTTTAAATAAGAGTGTCTTTTCGGAACTCACCTGGAACTTCGACGCTTGCCAAACTTGACTGCGACCGCCAACAAATATCACCTGGTGCGCAATTGCGCACGGGTTGCAGGACAAGGGGATAGGGTTGTTGGGATTACGTGTTGGTGCGCAAGGAAAAATAGCTCCTAAATGGAACTTGATAAATGCATTTACTCAAGTTCCATTTAGGAACTATTTTTCCAGCATGCTGGAATAAAACATTTTAGCACCTATTTTGGCCATATACAGCATATTGCGTTTGGAATAACACCTTTCAATAACACAATTAATGTGTAAACATTCATGTCGAAATGAAGTCACGTCGTGACTCGACGTCTTCTGGACTTGTTCGCTTCGACGCAGGTCGAGGAAATGTTTGCTGGGTTGTTACACTTATTAATTATGGTGTGCTGGTGTTTCTCTGAAGAAACACCAGCACTTCACAAAGTGAAGAAGTAAAACATCTGTTTTTCTAATCTGTCCTTTCTCTTGTATGTTGAAAGCGGACATGAACTTGTTATAACTTGTGATTAACTTTATTTATTCATGTTCATGACAATTCTGCATTATAATTGTTGTCAGTAAAGTATTGTACATCTGACCTGAGGGGGAAATAAAAGGATATGAGGAATTGTGATGTCTGTTTTGTCTGGATAGAATAGAAGTGTCTGACATGTAGATGAATGATATTTGCTGTCTGATATGTAACGTTAAGTATGTAATGGTTGAGCCGAGATAACTTTGGTTAAAATGATGGTCAATGTTCACACATCTATGGAAGCATTTTAAGGACAATCAAATGAAAATGCAATAGAGAGGTGCAGGAATGAGTCCTAAAACCCGGAAATCCGTTAGCATTTGGCACTTCGGTTCTCAAAGTCAATGGTTTTTTTGAATGGGTTTTTGGTTAGAGGCCTGAAATAAGATCTGTGGTTTTACACAAGCTTAAGAGAGGGCCACGTTTTGGTCTGCGACATGAAATATGTCAGTAAATACCCACTCGTGAATTTTGAAGCTTAAAAAACTTCTGGTGATTGCATTTACACTTCAAAAATCATAATTGGTGAAGATTATCTTGCTTAACAAAACGTGGGAGTATCATAAACTTTTGTTTGCCACAACGCTTATTTTCTGCAATAATGCAAAATCCAATGGGAAAAACCCCTTGGCTTTTTGTCGAGGGAACCCAGGGCGATGCTAACTTCCAGGTTGGCCTACAAAAATAAGTCATCCCTGCGCCACTCTATAGCACTAATGCTTTTTATTTTTCATAATATAAACGGCATCATTTGAGTCAAATAAAATGAAAATGCAATCATACAATCAAAGCTCCAAGGAGCTGTGTGCGGGACCTCGCCGAGTCCGTCGGGGTGTGTCGTGGATAGTGTCGCGAAAGGTTCTCGTCCGTCGCGGTCCATGCAGTGTGCGGTGGACTGGGGCAGCGAGACTTGTTGTAGCTAACATGCACATATGCACAGACAGACACACACACACAGACAACCACATGTGTACACAGTCTACAATTTGTCACATCAGCACGGATGCTTAGCCTACATTAGCGATTAGCAGAGGCTTATTTTGTACTGTTAAAATATGACATCCATTTATCTCACAACCACTTGCTTTGATTGTTCCCACCAGTAAATTGATGTCGATGCCATTCAAACATTAACAAGGTCTCTACCATCCAAGAAAAGAGCTGAAATGGAAATTGGCTCCATCTAGTGGTCTGGATGGGAATTAAATTTTTTGTGTAACTTATTCTCATTTTGTTTGTTGTTATTTTTTCACTGTACTTCTCTGAAGTCTGTCCTCTCTAACGATGTTGTTTTAGGGATATTTTGTTTTTGGTGGTTTCAATGGCGCTTCCACTGGGACACGCTGATCGCGCTAACGCCGGCCGGCACAGCGGACAGAACAGCTGATTTACCAGCTGAGCTCTGGATAAAACACACTGGAATGTTACTAAATAGCATTAAAGTTGGTATTTAAAGTCATGATGACATGAGTTTATGCTGTAAAGTTAAGATTGCAATCATTGTTACAACTTTAGTTTATCATGTTGTTTTCCAGGCGTTTGTGTTGATGCCCCGCCCCCTTTCTGCCCTGCGTTGTGATTGGCTGATTTGAACATATTCAGCGGGAAAGTATGAATGGCTTGTTCGAAGTCAGAAGTGGTCTTGCTTTTTGCGGAACAGAGAGGAGAGGAGCTGTTTAGCATTTTTCAAGGATTTGAAGTTCGTGGTCCCTTTTCTTCATACGGTAAGTTTATTTATCATTCCTCTTTCATCAGTTTATTATAAGTTGTAATGGGGTCTAAATTGTTGTCAATAGTTGATTATATGTGAACAGCAGCAGTTTTTGCTATATTTTTACTATAATGTTGGTTACTACCATTGTACGTACACAGCACACTGTGTTTAATAACCTTAGACCTAACGGGTGTATAAATATATGTGTAACTCTATCTAGTATAGTATATACCATATACCATACCATATATATATGGTAACTCCTACCGTAATAAATGTACTTTAGGTGGAATGCCTCTCACAGTACCATCTGTATTTAGTTATATATTAGTTAATGGCCATTGCCATTATGTTTAACTACAAATGAACATGTTTCAGTAGAATTATACAAGTGTTTTTACAACTAATGCGTAATGTGGCGTTCATAGAAGAGATTAAGTGTAATGTAGACGGCACAAATAGTAAGTAAAGTGGTTATAAAGAAACCAACTTTTCAATGGGTGTTTCCGCCAACAACTCTGCTTAGAGTAGTGCTGTAAAAATGATTTACATAACTAAAGGCCACTGTTGTAAACTGTGTATGAAAGAAAGTTAATCTGTCTGATTGCCACACTCTATCACATCTTGAACTAATGAGTAATATGGAGTTTGTAGGAGTAAGCTGAGGAAAGTGATTAAGTGTAATGTAAACAGCACAAATAGTAAGTAAAGTAGTAATAAAGAAACCAACTGTTTCAATGGGTGTTTCAGCCAACAACTCTGGTTAGAGTTATACAGCACAAATAGTAAGTAAGGAAAGAAACCAACTGTTTCAATGGGTGATTCAGCCAACAATTCTGGTTAGAGTACTTGGCTGTACAACAACCATTTACATAACTAAAGGACACTGTTGTAATCTGTGTATGAAAGAAAGGTACTGTCTGATTGCCACACCCTATCACACCTTGGTGGCTTTAACTGTTTCAACAGTTTGTGAAGCAGTCACAGCAGATATTAATAGCATCTGTGTGTAAAATTTGTAAATGTGTACAGCAACTCTCTTATCATGGTATTGTGGCACATGGCAGATCACTGTACTTGTAGTGTGGTAGTAAAGAATCTGAAGTGATTACAGGTTTCATTAGTTGTTTACAATGTGAATTTTCCATTGAGTGTGTTGTTGTAATGCCTTGCGTTAAAGTGGACAATATTCAAATGCAAATAAGTGGGCAGGACAAACTGCAAACTGGTAGCGCAGATACACGCACTCCGGTCCAGGTATTATTTATAGGTAAAAACGGGACAACATTTAAACTCAAGCATTTTAAATGGGGGCCAGATCAGTGCTGTTGGCGCAAACTGAAGGGTAAGATATTCGCATGAATATGCGATCATTTTTGAGTGAATACCTGGTAAGTTCCAGGTAAATATATAAGTTATTATCACCCTAACAAAGTCACATATATTCGGTGGGTTTATTGTCTACAATATGCAATTGCAGGATATCTACCAGGTAATTATTGGGTACATACCTAGTAAATGTCAGGAAAATATCCAGTAAATATCAGGTAACTTGTTGGTATTTACCAGATAATTATGTAATTAAATACTGGGTAAATTACCTGGTAAGTGCTTGGTAATTACAAGGTAATTACAATTTATGACCTGGTTATTACTTAATAAATACATCTTATTACCAGGTAATTTCCTGGTAATTACCAGACTGTAAAAGGAAGGGTTACCACGTTTTGCAATGTGGTGCAGCCTAATCTTGAGGAACACAGACACCACTAGTTTCAGTAGATTACAATGGTGGTTGTCAATGCCAAATTGTGTCTCCAGTATGTTCCCCGAGCAAAAACACATCATCTGTGCCAATGCCCTCATGGAGAAAGCACCTGTATCATAGCTACTTGTGTGACGTTTATAACAAACAAATACGTTTGGAAATCGGTCCAAAATTCGGCGAATAATTCTACTTTAAGATTGAGGAGTACCTCTTTACCCATGCGCCGTGTATACGCTATGGGTTTGACGCGGATTGCATCCGGTCAAAGATTGGACCTAGATGGGCACCGTAGGGCGATTGCAACTTCCTGGTTGACATGTTTGTTTTTAGCATTTAGGCTCCCTGCAGTCTCACGTGTTACGAGCTGCGAGCCGCTGGTCGTTGGTCCCTGCTGCGCTGAGTAAATGGCGCATTTCCACTAGCACGGTATGGCACGGCACAGCACGGCACGGCACGGCATAGTACTTTTTTTTTTGTACTGTTTCCATTACAACTGAGTACCATATAGTACCTCCTCGACGTGGGCGGGGTCGTCATAACACGGCTGCGCAAAACTGCCGTGACGTCATTTACACCGCGCCAAGCCACGCACAAAACCGAGAGAAAACAAAAAAAAGAGAGGAACGTCTGGACCTCGTCGACCGACCATGGCGTGTTTTTTGTGAGGTCATTTTCTTGTAGAAGAGCAGCGGGGTTTTAAAAAGTGGTGTGGTCGAGTCTCGTGTTTATTTATGTCTGGTCGGTCGTCGCGCACTTATGACGCTCCCAGTGACGACACTCGTCGGCCAATCAGTGGAAGGCAGTCGGCTGACGTCACGTTATAGTACCGCTTCGGCTGGCTTGGAACCAGCGCCGATGCGGTACCATCGTAGTACCTGATACTAGGTACTACGTGCTAGTGGAAACACGCAAATACCGTGCCGTGCCGTGCCGCGCCGCGCCGTACCGTGCCGGTGGAAACGCGGCATTATGAAGTATCTCACTTTGTCTGCACACGATGCCCTTTATTAGTTAGGTGTTGCTGATATATTGATTGTGGTTTTGTAGGTCGGGTTGTGTGGCAAGAGGGAACCATAAGTCAATGTATGGCTGTTTCAAGGGATCCTGTTTCCTAGTGTCCTTTAGTGTCCATTCCTTTAGGTATCCAATGCTGCTTTGGGCTGTTTGTGTCGTTTTCTCAGGTTTGCACATATGTCTGTCATAAAATACTAAACAGATTCATACAACATAATAAATACTACAAGTAGGCTACAGATAGTTATATAGTGCAGTTTGTATGTGCATTTTTTGAATATTAATTAATTCACTTTTAAATATTTCAGTATATTTTTAATAATCTCTCTCTCCTAGGAGTGAAATCCCAGCTGACACAGCGCAGGTATTACCCTGTCCCCAGTGTCAGTGCTCCTGAATGTGAACGTCTCAGATCGTCTTCTATGAACACATGAAGAGGAGCCATGGTGATCTGTACGGCCGACTGCTGAGGAGTGGAAAAATCCAAGTGAGACCGGCCTCCTCCCATACATCGCAGCCTCCTCAAGAGCCAGTCAGAGCCTCCCCAGAACCCGTCCAAAAGACGAGCCAGATTACAGCAGACGAAGCCAGACGCCACTGTTGTAAGCAGTGCGGAAAAACCTTTTGTCAATCTAGTAGTCTGAAGAGACACCAGCGCATCCATACAGGAGAAAAACTGTACCACTGTCAGCAGTGTGGGAAGACGTTCAGTGATCCAACTAATTTTGAGGTACGTCAGCGCATTCACATCACACGGTCTTCTATCCTACCAGGGTACTTTACAATGTAATTGGTGTGTATTGTTATGGTTTAATGATATAAGGGCGAGTCAGATCTTCCCATAGCAGCTCAACCAGTCTGCCACGATCATTTTCAAAGATCTGTTTAACCGTTTACCTGATTTGATCACATTCTTAATGCCTAGTTGACCAATTAGATTGCTATTGGAAGTACCTATTGTATAATTGTCAACATCCCAACTCCAGGTACACCGGCGTCTTCACACAGGAGAGAGAATGTACTGCTGTGGAAAGTGTGGGGAAACTTTTAATAAATCTGGTGATCTGAAGAGACACCAGCGCATCCATACAGGAGAGAAACCGTACCACTGTCAGCAGTGTGGAAAAACCTTTAGTGGCTCTGGTGATCTGAAGAAACACCAGCGTATCCATACAGGAGAGAAACCGTACCACTGTCAGCAGTGTGGAAAAACCTTTAGTCGCTCTGATAGTCTGAAGAAACACCAGCGTATCCATACAGGAGAGAAACCGTACCACTGTGAGCAGTGTGGAAATACCTTTACAACAGCTGCTTATCTGAAGATTCACCAGCGCATCCATACAGGAGAGAAACCGTACCACTGTCAGCAGTGTGGGAAAACCTTTAGTTACTCTAGTTCTCTGAAGATTCACCAGCGTATCCATACAGGAGAGAAAACGTACCACTGTCAGCAGTGTGGAAATACCTTTACAACATCTGCTTCTCTGAAGATTCACCAGCGCATCCATACAGGAGAGAAACCGTACCACTGTCAGCAGTGTGGAAATACCTTTACATCATCTACTTATCTAACGATTCACCAGCGCATCCATACAGGAGAGAAACCGTACCACTGTCAGCAGTGTGGGAAAACCTTTCGTCGCGCTGGTTATCTGACGAAACACCAGCGTATCCATACAGGAGAGAAACCGTACCACTGTGAGCAGTGTGGAAAAACCTTTACAACATCTGCTTCTCTAAAGGTTCACCAGCGCATCCATACAGGAGAGAAAACGTACCACTGTCAGCAGTGTGGAAAAACCTTTACAACATCTGCTTACCTGAAGATTCACCAGCGCATCCATACAGGAGAGAAACCGTACCACTGTCAGCAGTGTGGGAAAACCTTTCGTCGCGCTGGTCATCTGACGAAACACCAGCGCATCCATACAGGAGAGAATCTGTACCACTGTAAGCAGTGTGGAAAAACCTTTACATCATCTACTCAACTAAAGATTCACCAGCGCATCCATACAGGAGAGAAACCGTACCACTGTCAGCAGTGTGGAAAACCTTTAGTCAATCTGGATCTCTGAAGAGTCACCAGCGCATCCATACAGGAGAGAAACCGTAACACTGTCAGCAGTGTGGCAAGACATTCAGTGATCCAAGTCATTTTAAGGTACATCAGTGCATTCACATCACACTTCTATCCTACTAGGGTATTATACAATGTAATTGGCGTTTATTGTTGTGGTTTAATGAGGTCAGGGTGCATCAGATGTTCTTATAGCAGCACAAAGCGGTCCGTCACCATCATTTTAAGAGGTCTGTTCTAACTTTAACCTGATGTGATCACATTATTAATGCCTAGTTGACCAATCAGATTACTTAATTGGAACTACCCATTGTGTAATTGTTGACGTCCCTACTCCAGGTACACCGACGTCTTCACACAGGAGAGAGAAAATCAACACCCAAACAGCATGTCTTGAAGAAAGAAAATAGTTTCCAAACATCTGTAATGTGGTCCTTACTGTTATGTGTCATGAATCCTTCCTGATCTCCAAGTAGTCTATTTCTTCTACTCATTTGTTTAGTTTATACTCCATGGCCATGCCATTCACCTTGTTTTCCTCACCCATCTCTGATACTGTCTGATTGCCACACCCTATCACACCTTGGTGGCTTTAACTCTTTCAACAGTTTGTGAAGCAGTCACAGCAGATATTAATAGCATCTGTGTGTAAAATGTGTAAATGTGTACAGCAACTCTCTTATCATGGTATTGTGGCACATGGCAGATCACTGTACTTGTAGTGTGGTAGTAAAGAATCTGAAGTGATTACAGGTTTCATTATTTGTTTACAATGTGAATTTTCCATTGAGTGTGTTGTTGTAATGCCTTGCGTAAAGTGGACAATATTCAAATGCAAATAAGTGGGCAGGACAAACTGCAAACTGGTGGCGCAGATACGCGCACTCCGGTCCAGGGTATTATTTATAGGTAAAAACGGGACAACATTTAAACTCAAGCATTTTAAATGGGGGTCAGATCAGTGCTGTTGGCGCAAACTGAAGGGTCCCGCATGAGCTAACCGCTGTGAGTGCTATAGCTCAAGCGGACCCCTTCAGATTTTTTGGCGTGTAGGTACCAGATCGGCTCGGCTACCAGCATACCTGTCAAGTATCCCGTTTTGGCCGGGGAAATTCCCTTATTTTAAGATGCTTTCCCGCCCTCCTCCCGTATTAGTATTTTCCCGTAAATCACCCGTATTTTCTGTTTTTTAAAAATAATAATTCCCCGGGCCTGGGCGAAGTAAAAAACAAAACAAAAAACATTCCCAATCTGAGCTCTGTCACTAACCTCGCGATAACTGCCACCTGCAGTAGCCTTCTACAGGTACTGCAGGTGGCAGTTGTTGCAAGGTTAGTTAGTGTGTGTCGTCAGATGATGAACTGGCGCGAATGAACTTGCGCGAATAATACAGAAAAAAAACAGAGATGGATGAGGAACGCCACGACAGAGAAGGCCATCCGCTTGCCAAAAAACCAAAACCCTTGTGTAAATACCGGGATCAATGGGACAGCGAATTTTCTTACATAAAGACCAATTGTAGTTTATAAGTGGTTGACAAGTGGTGATTTTAGCTTTCTTGTACACCTGTCTTAAAATGTAAAGGGATACTGGAGCTTGGTTGGGGTGGTAGGACTGCTCGCGGGCGGGCGCCGGAAAATTTCCCTTATTTTCAAATCCAAAACTTGACAGGTATGTACCAGATCGGCTTCGGTGTCCGTCGTCTGCTGATTACGTCACACACACATCTACAGCAACGCCACTCGGACAAACTAAATTGCATTCGACTTTCACGATAGATACACAGACAGACAGACAGATAGATAGATAGATATACAGACAGACAGACGCCATTTTTTAAGTGGTTCTGTGGGGCGCGCCCCCCTGGGGGGGTGTCGACACTCTCCCGGGGGAGCGCGGGTTCAAAAAGGAGGACAAATACGCGTCCGCTTTAGGCGGACTGTCCGGTTTTTCAAAGCCCTGTCCGGCGGTCCGGCGCAGCGTCAGCCGGACGCGTATTTGTCCTCCTTTTGAGAGCGCAATAGTAACACATCGCGCACCCCCCCCCGCCGGTGGCAGGTCCGCGGTGTGTTACTATTGCGCGCACCACCACCCCCGTCGGCCCGCGCGCCCCCCCCCCAGTCGGCCGTAGGTCCGCGGTTGTGTTACGATTGCGCGCACCCCCCCCCCCCCCCCCTCCGCGGTGTGTTACTATTGCGCGCACACCCCCCCCCCTGGCCCCCCCCCCCCCCCCCCCCCCCCCCCCCCCCCCCCCCCCTATCTCAATCTGTAGCCTATGTGTGTAATAAGATTTGTGTGTATTCACATTTGTGTGTATTCAAATTTGTGTGTGCGTAATAAGATTTGTCTGTCTGTATTCACATTTGGAAAAAAATCTAAAAAAATCAGTGTCTGTATTCACATTTGTGTGTTTGTGATAAGATTTGTGTTTTGGCCAATCAGAGCTCCCCGCCTGAGTTTTAAACTGATGACAGACATTTACAGATCTCAGTACACATGTACAGATCTGTTTACACATTCACAGATGTGTGTACACTTACAGATCTCTGTACACATTTGCAGATTTGTCTTTACTTGCAAACGAATACAGACACAGATTTTTTTTACACTCACACAATGTGAA
>JAOPHQ010004716.1:0-25000 GCA_030340625.1 Merluccius polli | reverse complement strand
ATGTGTGTGTGTGCATTTGTGTGTGTGTATGTGTGAAGTCTGTAATCCACCTGCAGGTGGAGTCAGGCCCATCTTATTATGAATGAATAAAAGTCTGCCATTTGCCATCTCTATTCTATTCAAACGAATTACAGCTCATATTTGTCCATTCAAATCCCCTAAAGCTTAAGCTATAAACATAACAACCTAACTTATAAACCTTACCTCTAAACTTAGCCTATAAACTTCACTAAATTAAATGACCTAACCTAACAACCTAATAAGATTGTTGAAAATATATATTGGCTCAACATTTCAATTTATTTTATTGACAGAATAACCCAAAGCAAGAGAACAGGGATTTAAACATGTGGATAATTAAGAACACTTTCATATATAATCAAATTCCAAAAAATCACATAAAATGTCCAACAAAGACCATTAAAACCTAAAGCAGCCGAGCTTGATTTAGATAATGCGATTCTCTAGCGAGCACAACTCTAAAATAATCTATTTTTCAGAAAACACATTCAATTAATCCATTATTGTATAAAAACTTGACTAAATCTGGTATGAAATGCTCCCAGAGTCTCTGTCCAACATCTTGATTCAGAATCTTTAAACATAACAGATAGAAATGATCCAAGTCACCATTTAATAGAATTATTATTAAGAGTCTTTTTACTGTTAATTATTACTTTGATATATTTAAAGTATACAATCATTTAATCTATTTACACTTTCTTAAGGATTGATGGTTGCTTTCAAAATAAAAGTATGCATGAATATTATTGTAATTTAGCAAATATATCATCTGAAGTTAGATGAGATCCCAAGCCTGTTAGTAAGGATTATAAAAGATCAGCAATCCCCTCCCTGCTGGTTTAGAAAAGCTGAACGTGAGAAGCCTCTTCATGATTCAACTTTGACCCTAAACAGCAAGGAAGCACAAGTCAGGATTAAAACATTTATCACTCGTCAAGATATCACTGTGATGATGTACTGATAAAATATTACTGTCAATATATTACTGTGAAGAAGTATTATTAAAATATTACTATTACTTACCGTAAACATATTACTGTTAATATATTACTATGATGAAGTATTGTTAACATATGACATGTATGTAAATACATGACTGTGATGATATACTGCATTAATGTACTGTAAAGATATTATCACCCTCCCATCCTCTAAATGTTGTGATGTCACACAATACTGACTATGTGGTCAGAGGTTGGGCCTCGGGAGCTGGACTCTGTTCCTCAGTGGTCCCAGAGCTGCTGTGAGAACCTGGTAAGTAGCACAACGTGAGGAGGAGAAGTCATGACTGAGCTACATGTATCTAGATCAACAGAGCTGTATAGTCCAGTGAGCTACATGTATCTAGATCAACAGAGCTGTATAGTCCAGTGAGCTACATGCATCTAGATCAACAGAGCTGTATAGTCCAGTGAGCTACATGCATCTAGATCAACAGAGCTGTATAGTCCAGTGAGCTACATGTATCTAGATCAACAGAGCTGTATTAGTCCAGTGAGCTACATGTATCTAGATCAACAGAGCTGTATAGTCCAGTGAGCTACATGTATCTAGATCAACAGAGCTGTATAGTCCAGTGAGCTACATGTATCTAGATCAACAGAGCTGTATAGTCCAGTGAGATAGACTACACTGAAGTCACGAAGGTCTCTGTGTTGGTAGAAGTGTTAATCATAACAGAACTGCAGTAAAAACACATTTTACTCACCAGCCGGTCGGCTCTTGGCTGAACCTGAGGATCAAGAGAAATGTTGAGTGTTGTAACAGTGGTAAATATCCTAATGTTATTATGCGTCCACCAATCAGATTCTAGTTTGATTCTCTCACCGTTCCTCTTCTTGTACACAAAGACCCCAACAGCAGCAACAGCAGCGAGGAGGAGAACAACACACCCAATGATGATGGGGGTGGTGATGTCACTCTTGACCCCTTCAGTAAATCAAGAAAACAAAATCAGGTGTGTAATAATAATATATGTTGGACAGAGTCCATCACCCCTCCATCCCTCCATCATTGAACCACATTTGTGGACACGTGATGCTACATACATGACTAACACAACGTCCCCTTAGCCTAGCCCTCTTCATAGTACTTATTTACCCACAATCCAACGGGTTCCACTGAACTGAACTCTTCCTGAGAGCGGTGTGTTCACCAAGTAGCTTCAGGTGTGTCCAGGTAGACCAGTGGTTGTGATGAGGTCAGGTGGAGGTGGTGAGACATGTGTCCCTACCTGTCTTTCCCCAGTTGGTCCTGACGAGGGCCGGGTCCAGTCGGGTAGAGATGTCCTCGATGCCTTTCAGCTGGACCACACACTCGTACCTCCGCCAGTCCTCCTGTGGGACCGACGCCAGGTCCAGGTCCACGCTGACCTGGAAGGTCCCGTCGGGGTTGGGGAGGACCTCCCCATGGTCCACATGCTCATAAAGCTCCTCGCCGTCTCTCCTCCAGAACACCACCACCCTGTCAGGGTAGAAGCCTGTAGCATGGCACACCACTGGGGAGGAGGGTCTCCTCTGGAGGAGAGACACCTCAGGACGCTCTGCAGAGAGAGAGAGGGGGGGGGGGGGATAGAGGGGGGGGAGATAGAGGGGGGGGAGATAGAGGGAGGGCAGAGAGAGAGGGGTGGGGGACAGAGAGAGAGAGAGCGAGAGAGAGATAGAGGGGGGGAGAGATAGAGAGAGAGGGGAAAGAGCGAGAGGGAGAGAGAGAGAGGGGAGGGGAGATAGAGGGGGGGGGGGGAGAGAGATAGAGAGAGAGAGAGAGAGAGGGGGAAAGAGCGAGAGGGAGAGAGAGAGAGAGAGAGAGAGAGAGAGAGAGAGAGAGAGGGGAGGGGAGATAGAGGGGGGGGAGAGAGAGAAAGCGAGAGAGAGAGAGGGGAAAGAGAGAGAGAGACAGAGACAGAGACAGAGACAGAGAGAGGGGAGGGGAGATAGAGGGGGGGAGAGAGAGAAAGCGAGAGAGAGAGAGGGGAAAGAGAGAGAGAGAGAGAGAGACAGAGACAGAGAGAGAGAGGGGGGGGTTATTTCTGAACGTAAAAACACACTGATAATGACATGTAGCGTATTATTATGACAGTATTATGATAATGTATTATTATGATGTAAAGTGAATAGGGGTTACTGTGGTGTCTGTGTCAGCTGTGCCCTAATAGAATGTATGTCACTTTAAGGCCAGCGAGGTCGGGAAATCCCGCGAGAACAGGAAATCACGTGAGACTAAAATGCGCGCGAGTTGTCGTCCTCTTAGCACACGCGATGGCGGATACGCGTATTTCCCGTGAGAGCGCGTCAAGGGAACCGTGTCCATGAGAAACGTGTCTGTCTGTAACCGAAGTACGTGACCGAGGGAACGGGTCGGAGCGTAACGGTAACCGATGACTGACGGACATCGGTTACCGTTACGCTCCGTGTGTTTGTATGGTCTCCAGTGTGTGGGGAGCCGCCATAGACGACCGCGGGTCAGCGTAAGCGGCTTCATATAAGTGGTTTTATATCGTATTATATCGTGTTATATTTTCGGTGTTAAATGTATGAAACTGTGTTCCGTAAAATGTGTCTGTTAAAATGAGAAGAGTGGCTTAGAAATGTATTCATGTTAATACCGTATATTTTATGTCCTGTTTCCATAGGAATAAGGCCACGACTGTTGTTTTGTACTACTGTTGTTTTGTTGGTACGTAAGATATTCAGGAAAAAAGAGAGAAATCTATTTGTTTTATTTTTGTATTTGACACGTAACAAACATCTCTCTCATAAATTAGATAATTAATGCTGACCCGTTCACAGGGCAGTCGGGGTATTAAAGATCCTACAAAAAATGATTTCTGTGTCTGGTGCCATTCTTGGATGACCCGGCCACAATGATAACATATAAGCATATTATGATAGAGAGCAACAGAGGGGTCAAGGGTGGAGGAGAGAAAGCATGATGATAAGTAAACAGCGCTATAGAGGGCGCTGCTTTTAAACGTCATCCACTCAACACAAGCGCGTCATCAGTTCAAGACACCTTCGAGTGGGTCGCCCTGTTGTCATGGAGACGCAAATCTCAGCCGCAACTGCGCTGACGGACCGAGTCACACCGCGCCGGCGCGCGTGTGTATAGGAAAACACCGTTACAGTTAAAACACCAGGACCACAGACACGTGTCTGTCGACGCCCACCAGGTCATGTGACTCTACCTGTTCTCTGCAGAGTGCTCTTCCCATAGGCCAGGTACTTCTTCAGCCAATCAACACACTCCTTGGTGAGGTAGTTCTTCCGGCGTTCTCTAAGACCTCTATTCTGGTTCCATCTCTGTTTGGTGGAGAAAGCCTTTGATGTTGGAGCGATCCACGTCAGGGTCTTCAGGTCAAACGCTATGAAGTCCTCCCCATCATAACCATACTGGTCATAACCATCAGTAGTATGATCCTCATCATCCCACTCACAACCATACATCCACTGAAACATGTGTACACCTGAGAGAGAGAGAGAGAGAGAGAGAGAGAGAGAGAGAGAGAGAGAGAGAGAGAGAGAGAGAGAGAGAGAGAGAGAGAGAGAGTCCTGCTCATTGACATGCATGAATCCCACATAGCTTTTCTACTCAGTGTAGAAGTACATACTGTAGAAGTACTTCTACACTGACAACTTCTACACAGAGTACTTCTACAGTATGTACTTCTACACTGAGTTCTTCTACAGTATGTACTTCTACACCGAATACTTCTACACCGAGTACTTCTACACTGAGTACTTCAACAGCATGTACTTCTTTGGTATGTACTTCTACAATATATACTTCTACACTGAGTACATCTACAGTATGTACTTCTACACTAAGTACTTCTACATCGAGTACTTATAATTCTAGTATTTCTACACTGAGTACTTTGTCAGTATGTACTTCTACACCGAGTACTTCTATACTGAGTACTTCTACACTGAGCACTTTGTCAGTATGTACTTCTACACCGAGTACTTCTATACTGAGTACTTCTACACTGAGTACTTCTATACCAAGTATTTCTACACCGAGTACGTCTACAGTATGTACTTCTACACTGAGTACTTCTACACTGAGTACTTCTTCAGTATGTACTTCTACACCGAGTACGTCTACACCGAGTACTTCTACTTCAAGTATTTCAACAGTACTTCTACACCGAGTACTTCTACACTGAATACTTCTACACTGAGTACATCTACACTGAGTACTTCTACACCGAGTATTTCTACACTCAGTACTTCGTCAGTATGTACTTCCACACCGAGTACTTCTACACTGAGTACTTCTTCAGTATGTACTTCTACACCGAGTACTTCTACACCGAGTACTTCTACTTCAAGTATTTCAACAGTACTTCTACACCGAGTACTTCTACACTGAGTACTTCTACGCCGAGTACGTCTATAGTATGTACTTCTACACCGAGTACTTCTGCACCGAGTACTTCGTCAGTATGTACTTCTACACTGAGTACTTCTACTTCTACACTGAGTACTTCTACTTCTAGTACTTCAACAGTACTTCTACACTGAATACTTCTATACCGTGTACTTCTACACTGAGTACTTCTATACCAAGTATTTCTACACCGAGTACTTCTATTTGTAGTATTTCAAAAGTACTTCTACACCGAGTACTTCTACACTGAGTACTTCTACACCGAATACTTCTACACTGAGTACTTCTACGCCGAGTACTTCTACATTATGTACTTTTACACTGAGTACTTCTACACCGAATACTTCTATACTGAGTACTTCTACACTGAGTACTTCTACACCGAGTACTTCGTCAGTATGTACTTCCACACCGAGTACTTCTACACTGAGTACTTGGTCAGTATGTACTTCTACACCGAGTACTTCTACTTCTAGTATTTCAACAGTATGTACTTCTACACTGAGTACTTCTACACCGAATATTTCTACACTGAGTACTTCATCAGTATGTACTTCTACACCAAGAACTTCTACACCGAGTACTTCGTCAGTATGTACTTCTACACCGAGTACTTCTACACCGAGTACTTCGTCAGTATGTACTTCTACACTGAGTACTTCTACTTCTACACTGAGTACTTCTACTTCTACTACTTCAACAGTACTTCTACACTGAATATTTCTATACCGTGTACTTCTACACTGAGTACTTCTATACCAAGTATTTCTACACCGAGTACTTCTATTTCTAGTATTTCAAAAGTACTTCTACACCGAGTACTTCTACACTGAGTACTTCTACACCGAATACTTCTACACTGAGTACTTCTACGCCGAGTACTTCTACATTATGTACTTTTACACTGAGTACTTCTACACCGAATACTTCTATACTGAGTACTTCTACGCCGAGTACTTCTACAGTATGTACTTTTACACTGAGTACTTCTACAGTATATACTTCTACTCCGAGTACTTCTACATTGAGTACCTCATCAGTATGTACTTCTACACTAAGTAATTCTACACCAAGTTATTCTACACTTAGTACTTCTACACTATGCACTTCAACACCGAGTACTAGTACCACCGAGCACTAAGTACTTCTACACCGAATACTTCTACTTCTAGTATTTCAACAGTATGTACTTCTACACTTAGTTCTTCTACACCGAGTATCTCTACACTGAGTACTTCGTCAGTATGTACTTCAACACCGAGTACTTCTACAGCGAGTACTTCGTCAGTATGTACTTCTACACTGAGTAATTCTACACTATGTACTTCTACACTGAGTACTTCTACTTCTAGTACTTCAACAGTACTTCTACACTGAATACTTCTATACCGTGTACTTCTACACTGAGTAATTCTACACTATGTACTTCTACACTGAGTACTTCTACTTCTAGTACTTCAACAGTACTTCTACACTGAATACTTCTATACCGTGTACTTCTACATTGAGTACTTCTATACCAGGTATTTCTACACCGAGTACTTCTACTTCTAGTATTTCAAAAGTACTCCTACACGGAGTACTTCTACAACGAATAAGTCTACACTGAGTACTTCTACGCCGAGTACTTCTACAGTATGTACTTTTACACTGAGTATTCTACACCGAATACTTCTATACTGAGTACTTCTACACTGAGTACTTCTACGCCGAGTACTTCTACAGTATGAACTTTTACACTGAGTACTTCTACACCGAATACTTCTATACTGAGTACTTGTACGCCGAGTACTTCTACAGTATGTACTTTTACACTGAGCACTTCTACAGTATATACTTCTACACCGAGTACTTCTACATTGAGTACCTCGTCAGTATGTACTTCTACACTAAGTAATTCTACACCAATTTATTCTACACTTAGTACTTCTACAGTATGTATTTCTAGACCAAGTACTTCTACACAAGTACTTCTACACCGAGTATTTATACATTGAGTACCTCGTCAGTATGTACTTCTACACCGAGTACTTCTACACTGAGTACTTCTACAGTATGTACTTCTACACCGAGTGCTACACTACTTCTAGTACTTCAACAGTACTTCTACACCGAGTACTTCCATACCGAGTACTTCTACACTGAGTAGTTCTACACAAGTACTTCTACACCGAGTATTTCTACATTGAGTACCTCGGCAGTATGTACTTCTACACCGAGTACTTCTACACTGAGTACTTCTACTTCAAGTATTTCAACAGTACTTCTACACCGAGTACTTCTACACCGAATACTTCTATACTGAGTACTTCTACGCCGAGTACTTCTATAGTATGTACTTCTACACCGAGTACTTCTGCACCGAGTACTTCGTCAGTATGTACTTCTACACTGAGTACTTCTACTTCTACAGTGAGTACTTCTACTTCTAGTACTTCAACAGTATTTCTACACTGAATACTTCTATACCGTGTACTTCTACACTGAGTACTTCTATACCAAGTATTTCTACACCGAGTACTTCTATTTGTAGTATTTCAAAAGTACTTCTACACCGAGTACTTCTACACTGAGTACTTCTACACCAAATACTTCTACACTGAGTACTTCTACGCCGAGTACTTCTACATTATGTACTTTTACACTGAGTACTTCTACACCGAATACTTCTATACTGAGTACTTCTACACTGAGTATTTCTACACCGAGTACTTCGTCAGTATGTACTTCCACACCGAGTACTTCTACACTGAGTACTTGGTCAGTATGTACTTCTACACCGAGTACTTCTACTTCTAGTATTTCAACAGTATGTACTTCTACACTGAGTACTTCTACACCGAATATTTCTACACTGAGTACTTCATCAGTATGTACTTCTACACCAAGAACTTCTACACCGAGTACTTCGTCAGTATGTACTTCTACACTGAGTACTTCTACTTCTACACTGAGTACTTCTACTTCTACTACTTCAACACTACTTCTACACTGAATATTTCTATACCGTGTACTTCTACACTGAGTACTTCTATACCAAGTACTTCTACACAAGTACTTCTACACCGAGTATTTATACATTGAGTACCTCGTCAGTATGTACTTCTACACCGAGTACTTCTACACTGAGTACTTCTACAGTATGTACTTCTACACCGAGTGCTACACTACTTCTAGTACTTCAACAGTACTTCTACACCGAGTACTTCCATACCGAGTACTTCTACACTGAGTAGTTCTACACAAGTACTTCTACACCGAGTATTTCTACATTGGGTACCTCGTCAGTATGTACTTCTACACCGAGTACTTCTACACTGAGTACTTCTACTTCAAGTATTTCAACAGTACTTCTACACCGAGTACTTCTACACCGAATACTTCTATACTGAGTACTTCTACGCCGAGTACTTCTATAGTATGTACTTCTACACCGAGTACTTCTGCACCGAGTACTTCGTCAGTATGTACTTCTACACTGAGTACTTCTACTTCTACACTGAGTACTTCTACTTCTACTACTTCAACACTACTTCTACACTGAATATTTCTATACTGTGTACTTCTACACTGAGTACTTCTATACCAAGTATTTCTACACCGAGTACTTCTATTTCTAGTATTTCAAAAGTACTTCTACACCGAGTACTTCTACACTGAGTACTTCTACACCGAATACTTCTACACTGAGTACTTCTACGCCGAGTACTTCTACATTATGTACTTTTACACTGAGTACTTCTACACCGAATACTTCTATACTGAGTACTTCTACGCCGAGTACTTCTACAGTATGTACTTTTACACTGAGTACTTCTACAGTATATACTTCTACTCCGAGTACTTCTACATTGAGTACCTCATCAGTATGTACTTCTACACTAAGTAATTCTACACCAAGTTATTCTACACTTAGTACTTCTACACTATGCACTTCAACACCGAGTACTAGTACTTCTGAGTACTTCTACAGTATCTACTTCTACACCCAGTACTTCTACACCCAGTACTTTGTCATGTACTTCTACACTGAGTTATTCTACACTGAGTACTTCTACAGTATGTATTTCTATACCAAGTACTTCTACACAAGTTCTTCTACACGAGTACTTCTACACGAGTATTTCTACATTGAGTACCTCGTCAGTATGTACTTCTACACCGAGTACTTCTACACTGAGTACTTCTACAGTATGTACTTCTACACTGAGTGCTACACTACTTCTAGTACTTCAACAGTACTTCTACACCGAGTACTTATATACCGAGTACTTCTACACTGAGTAGTTCTACACAAGTACTTCTACACCGAGTATTTCTACATTGAGTACCTCGTCAGTATGTACTTCTACACCAAGTACTTCTACACTGAGTACTTCTACTTCAAGTATTTCAACAGTATGTACTTCTACACTTAGTTCTTCTACACCGAGTATCTCTACACTGAGTACTTCGTCAGTATGTACTTCAACACCGAGTACTTCTACAGCGAGTACTTCGTCAGTATGTACTTCTACACTGAGTAATTCTACACTATGTACTTCTACACTGAGTACTTCTACTTCTAGTACTTCAACAGTACTTCTACACTGAATACTTCTATACCGTGTACTTCTACACTGAGTAATTCTACACTATGTACTTCTACACTGAGTACTTCTACTTCTAGTACTTCAACAGTACTTCTACACTGAATACTTCTATACCGTGTACTTCTACATTGAGTACTTCTATACCAGGTATTTCTACACCGAGTACTTCTACTTCTAGTATTTCAAAAGTACTCCTACACGGAGTACTTCTACAACGAATAAGTCTACACTGAGTACTTCTACGCCGAGTACTTCTACAGTATGTACTTTTACACTGAGTATTCTACACCGAATACTTCTATACTGAGTACTTCTACACTGAGTACTTCTACGCCGAGTACTTCTACAGTATGAACTTTTACACTGAGTACTTCTACACCGAATACTTCTATACTGAGTACTTGTACGCCGAGTACTTCTACAGTATGTACTTTTACACTGAGCACTTCTACAGTATATACTTCTACACCGAGTACTTCTACATTGAGTACCTCGTCAGTATGTACTTCTACACTAAGTAATTCTACACCAATTTATTCTACACTTAGTACTTCTACAGTATGTATTTCTAGACCAAGTACTTCTACACAAGTACTTCTACACCGAGTATTTATACATTGAGTACCTCGTCAGTATGTACTTCTACACCGAGTACTTCTACACTGAGTACTTCTACAGTATGTACTTCTACACCGAGTGCTACACTACTTCTAGTACTTCAACAGTACTTCTACACCGAGTACTTCCATACCGAGTACTTCTACACTGAGTAGTTCTACACAAGTACTTCTACACCGAGTATTTCTACATTGAGTACCTCGGCAGTATGTACTTCTACACCGAGTACTTCTACACTGAGTACTTCTACTTCAAGTATTTCAACAGTACTTCTACACCGAGTACTTCTACACCGAATACTTCTATACTGAGTACTTCTACGCCGAGTACTTCTATAGTATGTACTTCTACACCGAGTACTTCTGCACCGAGTACTTCGTCAGTATGTACTTCTACACTGAGTACTTCTACTTCTACAGTGAGTACTTCTACTTCTAGTACTTCAACAGTATTTCTACACTGAATACTTCTATACCGTGTACTTCTACACTGAGTACTTCTATACCAAGTATTTCTACACCGAGTACTTCTATTTGTAGTATTTCAAAAGTACTTCTACACCGAGTACTTCTACACTGAGTACTTCTACACCAAATACTTCTACACTGAGTACTTCTACGCCGAGTACTTCTACATTATGTACTTTTACACTGAGTACTTCTACACCGAATACTTCTATACTGAGTACTTCTACACTGAGTATTTCTACACCGAGTACTTCGTCAGTATGTACTTCCACACCGAGTACTTCTACACTGAGTACTTGGTCAGTATGTACTTCTACACCGAGTACTTCTACTTCTAGTATTTCAACAGTATGTACTTCTACACTGAGTACTTCTACACCGAATATTTCTACACTGAGTACTTCATCAGTATGTACTTCTACACCAAGAACTTCTACACCGAGTACTTCGTCAGTATGTACTTCTACACTGAGTACTTCTACTTCTACACTGAGTACTTCTACTTCTACTACTTCAACACTACTTCTACACTGAATATTTCTATACCGTGTACTTCTACACTGAGTACTTCTATACCAAGTACTTCTACACAAGTACTTCTACACCGAGTATTTATACATTGAGTACCTCGTCAGTATGTACTTCTACACCGAGTACTTCTACACTGAGTACTTCTACAGTATGTACTTCTACACCGAGTGCTACACTACTTCTAGTACTTCAACAGTACTTCTACACCGAGTACTTCCATACCGAGTACTTCTACACTGAGTAGTTCTACACAAGTACTTCTACACCGAGTATTTCTACATTGAGTACCTCGGCAGTATGTACTTCTACACCGAGTACTTCTACACTGAGTACTTCTACTTCAAGTATTTCAACAGTACTTCTACACCGAGTACTTCTACACCGAATACTTCTATACTGAGTACTTCTACGCCGAGTACTTCTATAGTATGTACTTCTACACCGAGTACTTCTGCACCGAGTACTTCGTCAGTATGTACTTCTACACTGAGTACTTCTACTTCTACACTGAGTACTTCTACTTCTAGTACTTCAACAGTATTTCTACACTGAATACTTCTATACCGTGTACTTCTACACTGAGTACTTCTATACCAAGTATTTCTACACCGAGTACTTCTATTTGTAGTATTTCAAAAGTACTTCTACACCGAGTACTTCTACACTGAGTACTTCTACACCAAATACTTCTACACTGAGTACTTCTACGCCGAGTACTTCTACATTATGTACTTTTACACTGAGTACTTCTACACCGAATACTTCTATACTGAGTACTTCTACACTGAGTATTTCTACACCGAGTACTTTGTCAGTATGTACTTCCACACCGAGTACTTCTACACTGAGTACTTGGTCAGTATGTACTTCTACACCGAGTACTTCTACTTCTAGTATTTCAACAGTATGTACTTCTACACTGAGTACTTCTACACCGAATATTTCTACACTGAGTACTTCATCAGTATGTACTTCTACACCAAGAACTTCTACACCGAGTACTTCGTCAGTATGTACTTCTACACTGAGTACTTCTACTTCTACACTGAGTACTTCTACTTCTACTACTTCAACACTACTTCTACACTGAATATTTCTATACCGTGTACTTCTACACTGAGTACTTCTATACCAAGTATTTCTACACCGAGTACTTCTATTTCTAGTATTTCAAAAGTACTTCTACACCGAGTACTTCTACACTGAGTACTTCTACACCGAATACTTCTACACTGAGTACTTCTACGCCGAGTACTTCTACACCGAATACTTCTACACTGAGTACTTCTACGCCGAGTACTTCTACATTATGTACTTTTACACTGAGTACTTCTACACCGAATACTTCTATACTGAGTACTTCTACGCCGAGTACTTCTACAGTATGTACTTTTACACTGAGTACTTCTACAGTATATACTTCTACTCCGAGTACTTCTACATTGAGTACCTCATCAGTATGTACTTCTACACTAAGTAATTCTACACCAAGTTATTCTACACTTAGTACTTCTACACTATGCACTTCAACACCGAGTACTAGTACTTCTGAGTACTTCTACAGTATCTACTTCTACACCCAGTACTTCTACACCCAGTACTTTGTCATGTACTTCTACACTGAGTTATTCTACACTGAGTACTTCTACAGTATGTATTTCTATACCAAGTACTTCTACACAAGTACTTCTACACGAGTACTTCTACACGAGTATTTCTACATTGAGTACCTCGTCAGTATGTACTTCTACACCGAGTACTTCTACACTGAGTACTTCTACAGTATGTACTTCTACACTGAGTGCTACACTACTTCTAGTACTTCAACAGTACTTCTACACCGAGTACTTATATACCGAGTACTTCTACACTGAGTAGTTCTACACAAGTACTTCTACACCGAGTATTTCTACATTGAGTACCTCGTCAGTATGTACTTCTACACCAAGTACTTCTACACTGAGTACTTCTACTTCAAGTATTTCAACAGTACTTCTACACCGAGTACTTCTACACTGAATACTTCTACACTGAGTACATCTACACTGAGTACTTCTACACCGAGTATTTCTAAACTGAGTACTTCGTCAGTATGTACTTCCACACCGAGTACTTCTACACTGAGTACTTTGTCAGTATGTACTTCTACACCGAGTACTTCTGCGCTAAGTACTTCTACACCGAATACTTCTACTTCTAGTATTTCAACAGTATGTACTTCTACACTTAGTTCTTCTACACCGAGTATTTCTACACTGAGTACTTCGTCAGTATGTACTTCAACACCGAGTACTTCTACAGCGAGTACTTCGTCAGTATGTACTTCTACACTGAGTAATTCTACACTATGTACTTCTACACTGAGTACTTCTACTTCTAGTACTTCAACAGTACTTCTACACTGAATACTTCTATACCGTGTACTTCTACACTGAGTAATTCTACACTATGTACTTCTACACTGAGTACTTCTACTTCTAGTACTTCAACAGTACTTCTACACTGAATACTTCTATACCGTGTACTTCTACATTGAGTACTTCTATACCAGGTATTTCTACACCGAGTACTTCTACTTCTAGTATTTCAAAAGTACTCCTACACGGAGTACTTCTACACCGAATAATTCTACACTGAGTACTTCTACGCCGAGTACTTCTACAGTATGTACTTTTACACTGAGTACTTCTACACCGAATACTTCTATACTGAGTACTTCTACACTGAGTACTTCTACGCCGAGTACTTCTACAGTATGTACTTTTACACTGAGTACTTCTACACCGAATACTTCTATACTGAGTACTTGTACGCCGAGTACTTCTACAGTATGTACTTTTACACTGAGCACTTCTACAGTATATACTTCTACACCGAGTACTTCTACATTGAGTACCTCGTCAGTATGTACTTCTACACTAAGTAATTCTCCACCAATTTATTCTACACTTAGTACTTCTACAGTATGTATTTCTACACCAAGTACTTCTACACAAGTACTTCTACACCGAGTATTTATACATTGAGTACCTCGTCAGTATGTACTTCTACACCAAGTACTTCTACACTGAGTACTTCTACAGTATGTACTTCTACACCGAGTGCTACACTACTTCTAGTACTTCAACAGTACTTCTACACCGAGTACTTCCATACTGAGTACTTCTACACTGAGTAGTTCTACACAAGTACTTCTACACCGAGTATTTCTACATTGAGTACCTCGTCAGTATGTACTTCTACACCGAGTACTTCTACACTGAGTACTTCTACTTCAAGTATTTCAACAGTACTTCTACACCGAGTACTTCTACACCGAATACTTCTATACTGAGTACTTGTACGCCGAGAACTTCTACAGTATGTACTTTTACACTGAGCACTTCTACAGTATATACTTCTACACCGAGTACTTCTACATTGAGTACCTCGTCAGTATGTACTTCTACACTAAGTAATTCTCCACCAATTTATTCTACACTTAGTACTTCTACAGTATGTATTTCTACACCAAGTACTTCTACACAAGTACTTCTACACCGAGTATTTATACATTGAGTACCTCGTCAGTATGTACTTCTACACCAAGTACTTCTACACTGAGTACTTCTACAGTATGTACTTCTACACCGAGTGCTACACTACTTCTAGTACTTCAACAGTACTTCTACACCGAGTACTTCTATACCGAGTATCTACACTGAGTAGTTCTACACAAGTACTTATACACAGAGGACTTCTACACTGAGTACTTCTACACCGAATACTTCTACACTGAGTACTTCTACGCCGAGTACTTCTACAGTATGTACTTTTACACTGAGTACTTCTACACCCAGTACTTTGTCATGTACTTCTACACTGAGTTATTCTACACTGAGTAATTCTACAGTATGTACTTCTACACCCAGTACTTCGTCATGTACTTCTACACTATGTACTTCTACACCGAGTACTTCTACAGTATATACTTCTACACCAAGTACCTCTACACAAGTACTTCTACACAAGTACTTCTACACCGAGTACTTCTACACTTCTACAGTACTTCTGCACCCAGTACTTCTACACCTAGTACTTCGTCATGTACTACTACACTGAGTAATTCTACACTGAGTACTTCTACAGGATGTACTTCTACACCCAGTACTTCTACACCCAGTACTTTGTCATGTACTACTACACCGAGTTCTTCTACACTGAGTACTTCTACACTATGTACTCTACGCCGAGTGCTACACTACTTCTAGTACTTCAACAGTACTTCTACACAGAGTACTTCTACACTGAGTAGTTCTACACCGAGTACTTCTACAGTATGTACTTCTACACTGAGTAATTCTACACCGAGTACTTTTACAGTATGTACTTCTACACTGAGTCTACGCCGAGTACTTCTACAGTATATACTTCTACGCCGAGTACTTCTACAGTATGTACTTCTACACTGAGTACTTCTACGCTGAGTACTTCTACAGTATATACTTTATTATGTGTATTTGTAAACATGTGTATTGGTGTGTATGTGCATTGTGTATTGTGTGTATTGTGTGTGTGTGTGTGTGTGTGGTTTTAGGAACATGGTGACACTTTATTGTGACATTAACATGCTGGATATCTCCATGAGAGGTGAGACGTGAGATATAAACTGACCTCCTGTCTGGTTGAAGCGCTGCTTCAGATTCTCAATGCCGACTTTGAAGTCCTGCTGGGAACCCAGAGCGCGTCCAGTGTTCCTCTCCAGGTAGTCTGGATCATCTCTGGTGAGCTGGTCCATCCAGGACTGTTTGAATACCGTTTTCTGACTGTTGCTGTCATAGTAATGAAACTGAAGTTCATCCACCATCCCAACAGCCACAAACTCTGGGAAGTTTGATACTCCAGACGACCCCGTGTAGAAATACTTCAGAGAGTGAACCACTGTAGACAGACAGACAGACAGACAGACAGACAGACAGACAGACAGACAGACAGATGGGTTAATACTGTACGTGTGTGTGTGTGTGTGTGTGTGTGTGTGTGTGTGTGTGTGTGTGTGTGTGTGTGTGTGTGTGTGTGTGTGTGTGTGTGTGTGTGTGTGTGTGTGTGTGTGCGTGCGTGCGTGCGTGCGTGAGGATTTAACAATAATGTAGAAAAGGTTAATAATAAGATATCTCTGAGTATATTAAAAGTGAACTCAAAATAGACATTGGATTGACTCCAAACTGAAGTTTAATGTTTGGTAACGATTATAGATTGAACATTTATTAAATAGGCTACGTCATCAAACGGCCAGTAGGTTAGTTTCGTTTTGACGGTTCCGATATAAAATGCTCTTATATTAGTTTAAATATTCAAAGTAAATGATCAATCATGTAGTGGATGAGTTGGTCACCACTAACGCTTAAACGATGAACTATTAAATGTACCAACTAATGCTAACGCTTTAACGATAACTATTAAATGTACCAACTAAAACACGGTCTCCTTTCGGAAAGCTACTTTTGAATAGTAACGCACTTGTGGAGCAGTCTTACCTGAGGACACACCGTGACAACCAACCAACAGCAGGAGCCCTATTAGCGCCTTCATCTCCATGGGTTTAGAAGAACTTCTTGAGGACTTCATCAACAGAGATGGACTCAGACGGAGCGACCAGGAAACCTGCGGACGACACACCAAACCAGAGGCACGCGGCCGGTTTGGACCAATAGGAATTCAATACGGCTGCGCGTCATTCGTTTCCAGGTGAAGCTCACAAACAGACGCTGTCACAGCGATTAAGTTTCGTGTTACTTTTTATTCATTGTTCTAACAATATAATGTTCAGCTGTATGTAAAGTTCAGCTATATATAATGTTCAGTTATATATCATGTTGATATATATATATACATATATATATATATATATATATATATATATATATATATATATATATATATATATATATATATATATATATATATATATATATATATATATATATATATATAATATTCTGCTGCTATAATGTTCAGCTATATATAAAGTTCAGCTGTATATAAAGTTCAGAGATATGTTCAGCTATATATGATGTTGAGAAATATATAATATTCTTCTATAATGTTCAGCTGTATCTAATGTTCAGCACTATATAAATTTCAGCTATAATGTTCATATATGTTCAGCTATAATGTAGCATCAATAACACTTACCCAATTGATTTTCAACTGAGCAAGGAGGCTTATACTGTGTGTGTGTGTGTGTGTGTGTGTGGCGTGTATTGTTTGTGTGTGTGTGTGTGTGTGTGTGTGTGTTGTGATTCACAGGCGTGTAAAAGGAAAGCGAAAGTCAAAGAGATACAGACACACACTTTTAGTACGCAATACAACACAATACAATACAACAATCTGACCTTTAGACTTATTGGGGTTATTTCTTTCAGTAATTAGTAGAGAAAATAAACCACAAGGTTTTCCCAAAAGGAAACTGACATCTTGTCTTCGGCGTGGGTTCAGAATGAGGGGACGCGTGGCGGAGATCAGTTTTCTATGCCTGAACACTTCAATTATTGCTGAAGGAGGGGAAATGGACAGGTCCTCATGTGACATGATATGTACACAAGCACATAGGTGTCTGTGTTAGTGTGTGTGTGCATTTGTGTGTGTGCATTTGTGTGTGTGTGTGTGTATGTGTGAAGTCTGTAATCCACCTGCAGGTGGAGTCAGGCCCATCTTATTATGAATGAATAAAAGTCTGCCATTTGCCATCTCTATTCTATTCAAACGAATTACAGCTTATATTTGTCCATTCAAATCCCCTAAAGCTTAAGCTATAAACATAACAACCTAACTTATAAACCTTACCTCTAAACTTAGCCTATAAACTTCACTAAATTAAATGACCTAACCTAACAACCTAATAAGATTGTTGAAAATATGTATTGGCTCAACATTTTAATTTATTTTATTGACAGAATAACCCAAAGCAAGAGAACAGGGATTTAAACATGTGGATAATTAAGAACACTTTCATATAATCAAATTCCAAACAATCACATAAAATGTACAACAAAGACCATTAAAACCTAAAGCAGCCAAGCTTGATTTAGGTAATGCGATTCTCTAGCGAGCACAACTCTAAAATAATCTATTTTTCAGAAAACACATTCAATTAATCCATTATTGTATAAAAACTTGACTAAATCTGATATGAAATGCTCCCAGAGTCTCTGTCCAACATCTTGATTCAGAATCTTTAAACATAACAGATAGAAATGATCCAAGTCACCATTTAATAGAATTATTATTAAGAGTTTTTTTCCTGTTAATTATTACTTTGATATATTTAAAGTATACAATCATTTAATCTATTTACACTTTTCTTAAGGATTGATGGTTGCTTTCAAAATAAAAGTATGTATGAATATTATTGTAATTTAGCAAATATATCATCTGAAGTTAGGTGAGATCCCAAGCCTGTTAGTAAGGATTATAAAAGATCAGCAATCCCCTCCCTGCTGGTTTAGAAAAGCTGAACGTGAGAAGCCTCTTCATGATTCAACTTTGACCCTAAACAGCAAGGAAGCACAAGTCACGATTAAAACATTTATCACTCGTCAAGATATCACTGTGTTGATGTACTGATAAAATATTACTGTCAATATATTACTGTGAAGAAGTATTATTAAAATATTACTATTACTTACCGTTAACATATTACTGTTAATATATTACTATGATGAAGTATTGTTAACATATGACATGTATGTAAATACATGACTGTGATGATATACTGCATTAATGTACTGCAAAGATATTATCACCCTCCCACCCATCCTCTAAATGTTGTGATGTCACACAATACTGACTATGTGGTCAGAGGTTGGGCCTCGGGAGCTGGACTCTGTTCCTCAGTGGTCCCAGAGCTGCTGTGAGAACCTGGTAAGTAGCACAACGTGAGGAGGAGAAGTCATGACTGAGCTCCATGTATCTAGATCAACAGAGCTGTATAGTCCAGTGAGCTACATGTATCTAGATCAACAGAGCTGTATAGTCCAGTGAGCTACATGTATCTAGATCAACAGAGCTGTATAGTCCAGTGAGCTACATGTATCTAGATCAACAGAGCTGTATAGTCCAGTGAGCTACATGTATCTAGATCAACAGAGCTGTATAGTCCAGTGAGCTACATGTATCTAGACCAACAGAGCTGTATAGTCCAGTGAGATAGACTCTCATTCAACACTGAAGTCACGAAGGTCTCTGTGTTGGTAGAAGTGTTAATCATAACAGAACTGCAGTAAAAAAACATTTTACTCACCAGCCGGTCGGCTCTTGGCTGAACCTGAGGATCAAGAGAAACGTTGAGTGTTGTAACAGTGGTAAATATCCTAATGTTATTATGCGTCCACCAATCAGATTCTAGTTTGATTCTCTCACCGTTCCTCTTCTTGTACACAAAGACCCCAACAGCAGCAACAGCAGCGAGGAGGAGAACAACACACCCAATGATGATGGGGGTGGTGATGTCACTCTTGACCCCTTCAGTAAATCAAGAAAACAAAATCAGGTGTGTAATAATAATATATGTTGGACAGAGTCCATCACCCCTCCATCCCTCCATCATTGAACCACATTTGTGGACACGTGATGCTACATACATGACTAACACAACGTCCCCTTAGCCTAGCCCTCTTCATAGTACTTATTTACCCACAATCCAACGGGTTCCACTGAACTGAGCTCTTCCTGAGAGCTGTGTGTTCACCAAGTAGCTTCAGGTGTGTCCAGGTAGACCAGTGGTTGTGATGAGGTCAGGTGGAGGTGGTGAGACATGTGTCCCTACCTGTCTTTCCCCAGTTGGTCCTGACGAGGGCCGGGTCCAGTCGGGTAGAGATGTCCTCGATGCCTTTCAGCTGGACCACACACTCGTACCTCCGCCAGTCCTCCTGTGGGACCGACGCCAGGTCCAGGTCCACGCTGACCTGGAAGGTCCCGTCGGGGTTGGGGAGGACCTCCCCATGGTCCACATGCTCATAAAGCTCCTCGCCGTCTCTCCTCCAGAACACCACCACCCTGTCAGGGTAGAAGCCTGTAGCATGGCACACCACTGGGGAGGAGGGTCTCCTCTGGAGGAGAGACACCTCAGGACGCTCTGCAGAGAGAGAGAGGGGGGGGGGGATAGAGGGGGGGGAGATAGAGGGGGGGGAGATAGAGGGAGGGCAGAGAGAGAGGGGGGGGGGGACAGAGAGAGAGAGAGCGAGAGAGAGATAGAGGGGGGGAGAGATAGAGAGAGAGGGGAAAGAGCGAGAGGGTGAGAGAGAGAGGGGAGGGGAGATAGAGGGGGGGAGAGAGAGAAAGCGAGAGAGAGAGAGGGGAAAGAGAGAGAGGGAGAGAGAGACAGAGACAGAGAGGGGGGGGGGGTATTTCTGATCGTAAAAACACACTGATAATGACATGTAGCGTATTATTATGACAGTATTATGATAATGTATTATTATGCTGTAGCCAAGTGAATAGGGTTACTGTGGTGTCTGTGTCAGCTGTGCCCTAATAGAATGTATGTCACTTTAAGGCCAGCGAGGTCGGGAAATCCCGCGAGAACAGGAAATCACGTGAGACTAAAATGCTTGTTGTCGTCCTCTTAGCACACGCAATGGCGGATACGCGTATTTCCTGTGAGAGCGCGTCAAGGGAACCGTGTTCATGAGAAACGTGTCTGTCTGTAACCGAAGTACGTGACCGAGGGAACGGGTCGGAGCGTAACGGTAACCGGTGACTGACGGACATCGGTTACCGTTACGCTCCGTGTGTTTGTATGGTCTCCAGTGTGTGGGGAGCCGCCATAGACGACCGCGGGTCAGCGTAAGCGGCTTCATATAAGTGGTTTTATATCGTATTATATCGTGTTATATTTTCGGTGTTAAATGTATGAAACGGTGTTCCGTAAAATGTGTCTGTTAAAATGAGAAGAGTGGCTTAGAAATGTATTCATGTTAATACCGTATATTTTATGTCCTGTTTCCATAGGGATAAGGCCACGACTGTTGTTTTGTACTACTGTTGTTTTGTTGGTACGTAAGATATTCAGGAAAGAGAGAAATCTATTTGTTTTATTTTTGTATTTGACACGTAACAAACATCTCTCTCATAAATTAGATAATTAATGCTGACCCGTTCACAGGGCAGTCGGGGTATTAAAGATCCTACAAAAAATGATTTCTGTGTCTGGTGCCATTCTTGGATGACCCGGCCACAATGATAACATATAAGCATATTATGATAGAGAGCAACAGGGGGTCAAGGGTGGAAGAGAGAAAGCATGATGATAAGTAAACAGCGCTACAGAGGGCGCTGCTTTTAAACGTCATCCACTCAAGACAAGCGCATCGTCAGTTCAAGACACCTTCGAGTGGGTCGCCCTGTTGTCATGGAGACGCAAATCCCAGCCGCAACAGAGCGTAACAGTGACCGCCCCTTTTTTAACAGCTCCGCTGCCGGAAGTAAATTTCCCATGCATTTATCTCGTCCACTTTTGGTAGAATCCTTATGAAAAGAGTATTAAGCCGGGCTTAAAAAGAATTTGATTCGATTCGGGCATAAAAAGAATTTGGAAAACGGAAGAAAAGGCAAAGGTACAATAAGACTGTGTACATTATTTTGTTGACCGAGTGACGAACTACTCATCCCGAATCAAACATAATATGGTCACGACTACCATAACGAACGATTGGCTTGGTTAAAGGCTTAATACTCTTTTTATAAGGATTCTACGAAAAGTGGACGAGATAAATGCATGGGAAATTTACTTCCGGCACCGGAGCTGTTAAAAAGGGGGCGGGGTCACTGTTACGCTCTACTGGGCTGACGGACCGAGTCACACCGCGCCGGCGCGCGCGTGTATAGAAAAACACCGTTACAGTTAAAACACCAGGACCACAGACACGTGTCTGTCGACGCCCACCAGGTCATGTGACTCTACCTGTTCTCTGCAGAGTGCTCTTCCCATAGGCCACGTACTTCTTCAGCCAATCAACACACACCTTGGTGAGGTAGTTCTTCTGGTGTTCTAACTCAGCTCTATCCTGGTTCCATCTCTGTTTGGTGGAGAAAGCCTTTGATGTTGGAGCGATCCACGTCAGGGTCTTCAGGTCAAACGCTAAGTAGTCCTCCCCATCATAACCATACTGGAGATAACCATCAGTAGTATGATCCTCATCATCCCACTCACAACCATACATCACCTGATGCATGTGTACACCTGAGAGAGAGAGAGAGAGAGAGAGAGAGAGAGAGAGAGAGAGAGAGAGAGAGAGAGAGAGAGAGACAGTCCTGCTCATTGACATGCATGAATCCCACATAGCTATTCTACTCAGTGTAGAAGTACATACTGTACAAGTACACGGTGTAGACATACATACTGTAGGAGTACTTCTACACTGACTACTTCTACACTGACTACTTCTACAGTATGTACTTCTACACCGAATACTTCTACACCGAGTACTTCTACACTGAGTACTTCAACAGCATGTACTTCTACGGTATGTACTTCTGCAATATATACTTCTACACTGAGTACATCTACAGTATGTACTTCTACACTAAGTACTATGTACTTCTACACTAAGTACTTCTACATCGAGTACTTCTAATTCTAGTATTTCTACACTGAGTACTTTGTCAGTATGTACTTCTACACCGAGTACTTCTATACTGAGTACTTCTACACTGAGTACTTTGTCAGTATGTACTTCTACACCGAGTACTTCTATACTGAGTACTTCTACACTGAGTACTTCTATACCAAGTATTTCTACACTGAGTACGTCTACAGTATGTACTTCTACACTGAGTACTTCTACACTGAGTACTTCTTCAGTATGTACTTCTACACCGAGTACTTCTACTTCAAGTATTTCAACAGTACTTCTACACCGAGTACTTCTACACTGAATACTTCTACACTGAGTACTTCTACACTGAGTACTTCTACACTGAATACTTCTACACCGAGTATTTCTACACCGAGTACTTCGTCAGTATGTACTTCTACACCGAGTATTTCTACACTGAGTACTTCGTCAGTATGTACTTCTACACCGAGAACTTCTACACCGAGTACTTCGTCAGTATGTACTTCTACACCGAGTACTTCTACACCGAGTACTTCGTCAGTATGTACTTCTATACTGAGTACTTCTACTTCTAGTACTTCTACACTGAGTACTTCTACTTCTAGTACTTCAACAGTACTTCTACACTGAATACTTCTATACCGTGTACTTCTACACTGAGTACTTCTATACCAAGTATTTCTACACTGAGTACTTCTATTTCTAGTATTTCAAAAGTACTTCTACACCGAGTACTTCTACACTGAGTACTTCTACACCGAATACTTCTACACTGAGTACTTCTACGCCGAGTACTTCTACATTATGTACTTTTACACTGAGTACTTCTACACCGAATACTTCTATACTGAGTACTTCTACACTGAGTACTTCTACACCGAATACTTCTATACTGAGTACTTCTACGCCGAGAACTTCTACAGTATGTACTTTTACACTGAGTACTTCTACAGTATATACTTCTACACCGAGTACTTCTACATTGAGTACCTCATCAGTATGTACTTCTACACTAAGTAATTCTACACCAAGTTATTCTACACTTAGTACTTCTACACTATGTACTTCAACACCGAGTACTAGTACATCAACAACACTCCTACAACCGAGTACTTCTACATCGAGTACTTCTACACAAAGTACTTCTACACTGAGTACTTCTACAGTATCTACTTCTACACCCAGTACTTCTACACAAGTACTTCTACACCGAGTATTTCTACATTGAGTACCCTCGTCAGTATGTACTTCTACACCGAGTACTTCTACACTGAGTACTTCTACAGTATGTACTTCTACACCGAGTGCTACACTACTTCTAGTACTTCAACAGTACTTCTACACCGAGTACTTCTATACCGAGTACTTCTACACTGAGTAGTTCTACACAAGTACTTCTACACCGAGTATTTCTACATTGAGTACCTCGTCAGTATGTACTTCTACACCGAGTACTTCTACACTGAGTACTTCTACAGTATGTACTTCTGCACCCAGTACTTCTACACCCAGTACTTCTACTTCAAGTATTTCAACAGTACTTCTACACCGAGTACTTCTACACTGAATACTTCTACACTGAGTACATCTACACAGAGTACTTCTACACCGAGTATTTCTACACTGAGTACTTCGTCAGTATGTACTTTTACACCGAGTACTTCTACACTGAGTACTTTGTCAGTATGTACTTCTACACCGAGTACTTCTACACTAAGTACTTCTACACCGAATACTTCTACTTCTAGTATTTCAACAGTATGTACTTCTACACTGAGTACTT